>JAGFPH010026277.1:0-10491 GCA_018207615.1 Philaenus spumarius
GTGGACATGAAGTAGAAATAAAAGAGAGAATGTAGTAATTAATAATAAAAAACTGTATAAAGGCTAATATTTATCTTAATTTATTGTATATTATTATTATGTTTATGATAGTGGTTAGAATACTCGTATGACGAGAGTGGCAAAAAGAACATTCATGCAAAATTTAATACAAGCAAATATTAGGCTATTATCTGTACCTCAATTATTATTTTCAAATTATGTTTATCATTTTTACATGAAAAAAAAGCAAAGTAAGTTATTATGCATACTTAAATTATTTTCCCAACTACTTATTTATTTTTGCAATTGTCATATTTTATTATGTTTGTTACTGTTGTTAGTATTAAATATTAGCTGTTCGCTTGTGCTTTAAAAAATTTTCTCTCACTCAATTTAAGCATGGATTGATGAGACTCAACAAATCAAATTAAACACGTCACGTGGTAGGCCTATACATTTTTTCTAGTGGATTGTTTTTTATAGCCTACCGAAAAATGAAATGAATTATCCATCTAACAAATTATACCTTATTGTTTCTGAACAGACTATGAAAATGACATAAAAGTTGTCCTATAGCCGAATCTTGTCTGAGACACAAAACCTTGTATATAATTTGTTAGTATTTTTAATTCTACATGTCGTACGAATGCCGATATTTGTATAATAATATACTGTTTAAAACATAATGCTACTGCGGTCTTATATCATAAAAAGAAAAGAGGTGCGATCCATGAGGTCCACACGATATACAGTATGATTATTAAATTAATATTATTGAGGATAATATTATAACAACTAGTGGGTCCCCGTGAAAAATCACAATCTGAATAATTAGATACACATCAGAAACACATCAATAAAAAGGAAATACTATTTTAAAACAATAGACTTTATCTAGGCCTAACTATCATGACGGGGATTTTTAACTCGGTAAATGTGTACAATTATTAGGCTTATAAAGGTATTTATATAGTATATATAATATTCCAGTCCAGTAAGGCAAACTCAAACATATCACGTTATAAAACTGTAACCTATGTGTTAACATTTTGTATTTATATACGTTATTATATATTTAAAGAAAGATACACATATTATCGTTTTGCTTTGTATTTCATGATAGATTAAATGATTTAGAAGTTACTAGTGGACCGGGCAATGCTTCACTATTGCTTGATTTACCTAACCTAAAATTATATTCAGTTTTTGATCCAAATCAGTTGTTGATCAAAATCAGCTGTTGATCAAAATCAGCTGTTTTAAGCTTTTCATACGAACAGCTGTTTTTTGTGCCCCTGATAAAATGAAAAGAAATCTTTCTTCTTCTTCCTTAAGATTGACCTTCCATAAGATTAACATGGCAACTTTGAGGGCCACTGAGGCGAAGCCCTTAACATACATTGAGCTCATTTTAAGAGAAGCACAACTTCAGAGTGAGCTCTGTAAAATGACACCAAAAACATCAAAATCGGTTAAAAACTCTAGGAGGAGTTCTACTCACAAAATAACCCCTAGCAAATTAATTATGTATAGATTAATATTATAGTTAAGCAATTCATAATGGAATATGTTATACGAATGTTTCCGAAGTTAAACGATTAGGTATATCTTCTTTAAATCCTATTAATTTAAATGAGTAATTCTTGTATCTATCTTTGTATCTGTCGCGGATCTCGAAAACAGCTCTAACGAATTCAAAGAAATTTTGTATTTAGGGTGTAGTTTTGATTTTTAAGTACACCAATATAGCTGTATTTCGTGTAAAAACACAATTTTTTGAGAAAATCATATTTAAAAGTTGAAAAATTTTAACCTAGGGTCTTATGGGTTGCCATTTTGGTTACAAAATAACAACGAAATAGTAAATAAAGCGATCAAAACAGCTGTTTATAAACAAGCCAATTTATACTGTTTTAGCATGTTGGAATTAGAATAAATTGGCCTGATTTAACAATTTATTTTGTAAAATAAAGGTAAACTTGGCAAATAAGGATAAATTCTAATAGTCAATTTTGTAATATAGGATTGGTTCATTTCTGAAACATAGTATTGAGGTTATGTTAATCCTGCAATAATTTTTACAATATTTAGGCCGGGTTTCGAAACTTTAGTTGATAGAAGATAGTAGAACTAGGACTAAAATCGTAATGAAAGCCTCTCACATTTCTAAAGCATGTATTTGAGGTTATAATTAATTTTGTAATTACTGTTAATATATTTAAGCCTGGTTTCATAATTTTACAAACCTATGTACAAACGAGCTAAAGATTAACAAGATTCTTTAGCGAATTTTCCAACTGCGAGCGAAGCGTCCAGGGGCAGAGCCTCTAGTTTGTATAAACGGATATATAGATGATACAAGTTTGTATTTATTTACAGTTTATAATCTCAAAGTAAGCTTATAACGTATTATAGCATACATTAGTTCTATAAATCTTTTTTTTTTAAAATCAATGACACAAGAATAAGGATTGAAATTGTAAACTTAACCCCAAAGTATAATCTACTCTGGATTTCGTAAGTATTATAGATGATTAAACGTACGTATGATTATCATGATTATACGAACGTACGAACGTATACACTCACTTTTATAGGAGTTGAAGATAATAATACTGTTCTGGATCTAGATACAAAAAGGCAATTATAAATTGCTGTTCTGTTACGGCAATAATATATTTTTTTAAGTAGACATATGCTTTCATAAAGTGTTTTATAGCTGTTTAAAATAATTTAGGCATTCACCAAAAAAAGTATATTGCTTAGCTTTATATTTATGACTTGTCGTAGGCTTACTTATAGCGTTGTTTCTTCAATGCTTATAGATATTGAATATGAGAATTTTAATTGTATTGTTCTTTTATCAAACATCTGTTGTTTAGTTTAATTTAATTATTTAATTTAAAATACTTTATATGACAAACTTGCTTCCTAATATAAGATAAAGAGTTAACTATTAATGTAACAATGAATTAGTTTTTGATTTCCGCCTACATTATATCAAATTAATTCATGTTCGGGTGAACTAGTGTTCTGACCAATACGTCCGAAGACAAGCGAATGAATCAAACGCCCGTTCTATTAGAAACTGAAATTAAATTTTCAATTAAACCCTATCAATACCTATTTCTGGAGATCTACCAGCTGATTGTTTATTTTAAAGGAAAGAGAAACTATTGTCTTAATTAATTATCAAAGTTTTTATGCAATGTCAGTTTTATTTCATCGTTGTATGATCTATTGGTTATTTTTTGGTTTTCGGTTACACCCCTATTTCTGGTGATTAATTTTGTCCAAAGGACTTTTTTTATTTTACTAACCCAACTGAAACAGCCGACCTTAAGAGTCTTTTTTAACTAGTTTTTCATATTTAAAAATGTAACAAACCATATTTTCCCCTTTTATTAGTGACCTGGATGTTAATTTTTTTTTTCTGACATATTACAGAAACCTTTAAATACACTAAAGTTAAAATGCGACCCATGTTGCCCTGTGTTTGAAAAAATAAATTAATGGTGCATTTTTAATAATCCAAAAGTTTTACATTTTCTTGGCACAACTGTCTCAAATTCATGTTTATTACAGAGATCATGTTTAACAATATTTTCCTTTTTTAATTCAATTCCTTTCTCAAATCGACTGAAAATTTGTAAACCAAATTTGTATTTCGTGTTGGAAACCAGCTTTTATTAACAGAAAGAGTGGAACTGTTGAAAGTGGTAGAAATATTTTGAGACTACGTAGCCTGCTATGAAACGTCAATAATAGAATTAATATAGCTATAATTTCTCAGAAAAATTTACAATTTGCACATTTTCTTAAATTAAATTCTACTCTAAAATTCAGACAAAAAACTAAAAAATGTGGTATTTACTATTATGAACAATCAATGAAATAAATCGGTTACTATAAATAAATTCACTTTTTTGTTTAGCAATATTTTGTATTGTTATTATTTTTGTATTTAATATTCTTTAAAATTTTGTGTTATTATTTTAAAAGGAACCTGTTAAACTTTACAAATTACACAAATATTCATGGCCTTCAACCTAATTCGAACTGGGTACCTTATGCTTTGATGTCAGATACACTAAAACCCCTCAGCCTATTAAAATAGATAGATATATTATATTAAAATGTACAAATATAAAAATCATCATGACTACAGAATAGTTATTTCAAATATTTGTAAAAGTTTGTTTATTACATGGTTTTTGTAAATATATTACAAAATATTTTGGCGTTTATTAATCAATTTTGTTTGGTGTTACAGATCTAAACCCAACATCACCAAAATTCTAAATTTATGTAGGCTACAACAATATTCCTTTTAATATTTGTTCAGTACAATAATTATTGTACGCATATTACTTTCTCACTATACTATAGCATAGAGAAAGTATAGTGATCGCAAACAAAATCGATGTTGAGATTTTTGTGGAAATATCTGTTTTGGGATCCCCTGAGTCCAAAAAAGTGGTTTTTACCAAATGTCTGTCTGTATGTATACAAAGCTAGAGAAAAAAAAACTATTCAATCGATTTCGAACGAATTTGTACCAAACCTGTCTATTAAGCCTGTATAGAGCACGAAAAGTGTTTTGAAAATCTTTTAAAACAACCCCCTTTTTGGCCAAAAAAACCCAAAGAATCAGTTATTATTTTTTGTATAAAATAACGTCTCAAACGATTTTGATCAAATTTGGCTTATTTTTAGCCCTTCATGTACCCTACTGTATGCAAAAACCCGCATCTTTCTAAAAATTCTCGTTTAGCTAATAATAATAACTGATTTTTGGGGGTTTTTGACCAAAAAGGGGTTGTTTTTAAAAAATGTTCAAAACCTTTTTTCGTACATCTATAAAGGCCTAATTGACATGTTTAGTGCAAATTTGTTCGAAATCGATCGTATAGTTTTCTCTCAGCTAATAATAATATTTTTTATTAGTTACTACAGTACTCTCCTACTTTAATACAATTATGAAGTCACAGTGAATCTGTTTAATAATATAAATATGCATGTGAGAAAGTACTTGCTAGTTTCTGGTGTTGTTTATTTGTTTACTATTTAAAAACCAACGTTATAGACGGATTCGAACCTATGACAATCCAAACTTTGATATTTTTTGCTTTTTGATTAAACATATTATGTTTAGCCTACATCACATTAGGAAATTTGAATTCGACAATTTACAACATCTTTCCCAGGACCCTTTCCGAACTAACAATACCACTTTGAAGTCTACAATTACACAAATAGTGCGTCAACTAAGTGTCCTACATTACCATATTATCTAATAATCAGCTCCTTTCGTTTAACAGTTAGTCAAGAATGGTGGTATTTTTCACCCACCCATTATACAAATTATAAGTTAAATACATCTAGTGAATTTTTAAATGACGAATTTGATGCCTGTATTTTTTGTATAGCGAGATATAGAAATGAACAATGGTTCTTCACTCAGAAGAGCTTTTTTGAGTGTATAAATTGGGATATACATGACACAAAAACATATCACTGAGCAAATAATATTATATATTCTCATTTGCCTTTCATACATACGGAATTATAATTTAATTCAACCTTTTCAATACATGAACATCATGGAATTAAATTACCTCTGACAGAAGGCATGCATAGTTCAAAGGATTACGAACTTGTATTTTATGTGTTTGTATTAATAATATCGTACAATCATGTTCCTAAAACCTTTACAACTGAAGGTCTAAATAACACGTGAGTACCATTACTAACACTTGCATAACGTTATAAGGAACAGAGTTTAAGAACTTTATAATTATCTGTTTACTCCAACGACCACATAAGACCAATAGATGGAGCATAGCTAGTCCGCCGGTGAAGCCGAGCTGTCCGCCTGACCCAAGCAAGATGGCGGTGGATAGGCATGACTCATCCTAGACGCGAGCGTCAACGCCAGTAGCTCTAGCCTTTGCTATTATCATTCGCACAGGGAACCTGCCGAGATCGCTAACATAACCTCACTTTACGTAGTTTCGAATGCATTTTTTATCACACTTTGAATCATATTATATTATTATGTGTATACTGTTCATTGTTATTAATACTGATGCCTAATACGTGCGTTGCCTACGGGTGTGGAAAAATAGAAGGAATTACCTACCATGGGTAAGTTCATATTTTGATTTAACTTAGATGTTACAAAATATGTGTACTAATTAATCAACTAACTGCATGCGTATATACATCCTTTAAATATTTTCTTACGCTTTAGATGAAATACATAAAATTAATCGTGGTTTAAAACGTGTTGTAAGAAATTGCATTTATTGACCACTTTGAAGATACCTGTGCACAAATTATTTTTTTATGTCTTAATAACTATAGGCCTACCTGGTACCTTGTGCATTTTAGTGACTTTAAAAATTAATTTCATTATTTAGTACAAATTATTTAATGTTTGTAATCCATATTCAACAATCAAACTTGTTTGTATTCACTAATAATAGTAGCACTTCTGTAAGATTATCATTATATTTTGAACCTTAAAAATAGTATAAATATTTGTATATTAGTAGCCTATGTTTCACTTTCAAACTTCATTGTAATCACCAATAAAAAGAACTATATTATCAAATTTTGAACACAAAGAAAATTAAAATCTTTTCATGTTATTAGGCTATATACAACTATGCGATTTGATTCTATCCAATATTATATTCTTTGCTCGATTAGTGTTCACATACTATAGATTTTCAACTTTTACTACTTTACATTGTAAAAATAAACTTTTAAATCATATTTGTTCATTGTCTTTATGTCCTATACTTTTTCAATATAACATTATATACGACAATTTCAGGTAATGTAAGAAAAGATTTTATTTTCAAAGTATTTTCGAATCTCTACCCACTTAATTTTAATATTATGTCAATAGATACTAAACAATTTGTATTAAATAATGCCAGGCTTGATTAATGCTTTTCAGTACAATCAATATTTCTAGTCCACTAATTAAAAATTTATGACAATATCTAAAATTCAAAAAAAAAAAAATTGAGACGCCATAAAATATTAAACGGTATTTCAGGAATGAAACCTTTCCCGTTAAAGTACCAGACATTAACAAAAACTAAACTTTGTTTATTGATATAGTATTAGTAATATACTAGTTATCACAAAAATATCATTACAGTAGTTGTTAATATACATATACATGTAGTATCTACAACGAATTTGCCATACCAACACTTGCAGGTCGATGGGCGGAACACTCTTTCCACCGCGGCAAAACTTTTTAACTTTAACTGAGTTATCTACGAAACTAAAGGAGTAAATTAAAAAAAAATAGGATTAGTAAAATTCAGTTCTAAGGCTACAATTTCCACCGTTTTTTAACGTACCTGACCAAAAAATAAAAAAAGTAGTAGCAATGGAACTTTTTTATGTCATGATTAAAAATGTATATAAAAAGTTAAAGTTATTTTTGTGTTAAAAAGGCTTAAGTAGTGTTATTTGATTTTTAATTCCTTTCATTAGCACCCACAACTTGTCAACTTTACACTTTCGAAGTTTCAAAATTTTAACTTTACTCTAAGTATTTTAAATCACAGGTTGAGTGAAACGAGAGCATTGGAATAATTCAAAGTTGAGAGCGCCGTTTATGTCTTTCTGACCCAGCCAAGATGGCCGACCTGGCTTCACCCGCTATAGTGTTAGCTTTATAGGCATGCTCCATCTATTGGTCTTATGCATCGATGTATAAACACACTGGATCGCTGGCTGCGTGTATTGAATACGGTCCGGCCGGCCTAGCCGCTTCCCCCACCACTGGAGGGACAGCAACAACACGTGAAGCATTCAAAGTTAATGCAACGCTCACAAATGTTTTAATTTATTTTGCTCAGCTTCAACAACGGCACCAAACATTATTTATAAAATAACCATTTTAATTTCTAAACAATATTTAATTGTTATACAGTATGTAACACTTATTTTTATACTAAACTAGTGGACCCAGCAATGCTTCGCTATTGCTTGATTTAATTTAAAAGTTAGTAAAGTTATTCCATTGACTTAAGTGATCGAATTGCAAAATGATTTTTATGCCACAAGAATATACTACACAAATTTAGATCTATAGTTTGTAAACCTTTATCGATAATACAGTAAACCTTTTGTTTGTTTTTACCTAATCTAAAAAAACTGATAGTTGTGATAAATTGTAAAAAACCTGATTCTAAATTAGCCCAATTGGTTGGAAATAAACGTGTTTTGGTTCATTGAAGGCCTAACCTAAAATTATGTTCAGTTTTTGATGCAAATCAGTTGTTTTATATATAATATGTAACAACCAATGTTTGAAAAATTTTTTTCATCACTCCGTACCGAAAGTAGCTACTTTCGATGTCAGCTGGTAGCAACGAAAACGATCGTTTCCCAAGCTCTAATTTAGAGCAAGGGAAAAACGATCAGCTGATTTTCCCTTGCTCTAAATTTGTTTTCCCTTGCTCTCAATTAGTTTTCCATTTGCCCGCTACGCGCTCTGACGTCGCTTTGCCGTTTATTCTTACGGCAAATTAACAAATAAATTTGTTATTATAAAAAAATGTTAATTGAGAAATATAATAGTTTGCATTTTACTGAGGTTTCTTCTTCAGCATTGTGTGTATTTTTGCGTCGTGATGAAAAGTACCGTTCATAACTTGTACCGAAAGTGATTTTCCGGCACTTGCTCCAATTATTCCCGTACTTGGCTTCGCCTCGTACGTGAAACTTGGGCGCGCACCGGAAAGTGCCACTTTCGGTACTAGTAATGAAATATACTAAACATAGGGTCTTATGGGTTGCCATGTTGGTTACAAAATTACAACGAAATAGTAAATAAAGCAATCAAAACAGCTGTTTATAAACAAGCCATGAGATTGAGTATTATCCTAAATCAGCTGTTCATTGGATAGTTTTTAATTACTATTAAAAAATAATCTAATTTATACTGTTTTAGCACGTTAGAATTAGAATAAATTGTTCTGATTTAACAATTTATTTTATAAAAAAAAGTAAACTTGGCAAAAATGGATAAATTCTAATAGTCAATTTTGTAATATAGGCCTGGCTCATTTCTGAAACATAGTATTGAGGTTATGTTTACTACTGTATATTTAGTCCTGGTTTCAAAACATTAGTTGACAGAAGATAGTAGAACTAGGACTAAAATCGTAATGAAAGTTTCTCATGTTTCTAAAGCATGTATTTGAGGTTATAATTAATCTTGTAATTACCGTTAATATATTTAAGCCTGGTTTCATAATTTTACAAACCAATGTACAAACGAGCCAAAGATTAACGAGATTCATTAGCGAATTTTCCAACTGCGAGCGAAGCGAAGCGTCCAGGGGCAGAGCCCCTAGTGTTTAGTAACGAAAGGAAAAAGTTCAAATTTAGGCCTATATAAAAAGTAGTAAACATTTTTTGTAATTTTTTTCATAAATGTAAAAAAGTTTCGTAATTTAGTTCTAAAATAGAACTGTATAAAAGTATTGATCAATCTCAAATTTCTTATTTTGAAAACACCAGTTTTTATGTTCCTACTACAAGACTGCTAACAAAACTAGGCCTGTTTTGAATAGTAATTTAGGAATACTATTTCCTCTGCCCAAAAATGACATATTATTATAAAAAAGTGTAGAGGATAAATCAAAGAATTGAACTGTATATAACAACAACAACGTGTATCACTGTCCATCTATCACGCTGCCCACCGCGGGTCTATCCCTCCAGTGGAGGGGGAAGCTCCACGCCGGCCGGCTCGTTTCACGAACCTTTCAAACTACTCAGCGCGCAATCCAGTGTGTTTATACATCGATGGTCTTATGTGGTCGTTGGTTTACTCTAACACCTGTAAACTTACTTAAAGGATATTTCATAGAAGGGAAAGACTAAACAATAAAGCCACGTCTATTGGTTTTTTACTGTAGACTTACAACGTTGTGAAAAATATAAAACAAATATTGTAATTGGGTCATCGGGAATGTAATTTTGTCTAAAAATTACAATTGAAACACACAGTATTTCCGGAAAGTCCAAATTCGTATTTATTCTCAGTAAAAATTAATAGCGATAAACAATTTTTCTTTGCATTGTAGTTGTTCTTTCTAATCGTAGAAATAATAATTGGAGCGTAGAAATAATCTAATGTTAAGAATGTCAGGTGTGCATCTCTAATATGGAAATCGAATCTCCTTTAATACTAAACACTTTTCATTTTGCCACTTTAATCAGATTAATATTTCTTGTTTGTACTGATTTTCAATGAGGAGAACATTTTATTACAGAAACTATTTATATTTCAAACAATTTTTTCATTCACCAAAATAACTCGCTAGAAATGTTCATACCTTTTCTCCACCCATACCATTGCTGATTCCAAGAGTAGAAGTATTAAATTAAATTTTATATGTAGTTCTCAATAGTCTATAGCCAGACAATAGTTGTATAACGTTATAATTTCCG
>JAGFPH010026282.1:0-10489 GCA_018207615.1 Philaenus spumarius
ATCGGAGGATGATGGGAGAGGTATCAAATTAAAGGTATCGATTCAAGTAGCGAGGGAAAAATATAAGTTTTTTCTAAAATTAAAAACTAAGAGGTTTTTGAGGTCCCCGAAAAACGAAAAATCCCCATAAGAAATACTGTACATGAGAATTTAAAAACGTCTGCTTTGTTTACATTAAAACATTTGATATTAAATAAATAAATTAAAAACATAAAACAGCTGTTCTGCAGTTTACATTAAAACATTATTTGGTATTAAATAAATAAATTTAAAACATAAAACAGTTGTTCTGTAAAATAATTTGACAGTTAATGTAAATTATGTTTTTAAATTAAATCTGCTACTTATTAACCTATAAAAGATACACGTTGACACACACATAGAAGAGAAACCTTGTAAGTGTGATTTTTGGAAGGTTGTATGGCTGTTCTATTAACTTTTCATACATTTATACTAATATTATAAAGAGGTAAAGTTTGTTTGTATGTATGTAGGGGGTAATCTCAGGCACTACTGAACCGATTGAAAAAATAGTTTTACTAATAAAAAGCTACACTTTTCCTGAGTAACATAGGTTATAATTCACTTCGATAAAAAGCTTTTTTTATTTCAATATTTGTAAATTTAGCGGAAAAAATTCTTAGGTTAGGCCTAGAATGATAAACCAACAAATGTATTTACATTTATTACCATAGGAACCAATTGAATAAAATAACAGATAATATAGCTGTTTGTTCCAATATATCCATTAACAGCTGATTTCAAAATTTGAAACAATTATTTTTGTATTTCTAGCTTCTAGGTTAGGGTTTTAAAGTGTAGACCTGAGCCTTGCTGGTTCTTTTAACCATTATTATAATTGCTGTTATCAATATAAGAAATAATTTGATTTTAATATCTATCATTATTTATCATCTTAGTTTTGAGGTTATTATTAATCGTACAACTTTATTATAAATAAAACATAACATTTGTTTTTAGAAGGTTCCATTGGGGGTTGGCGTGCGGAGCACGCAGGGGTCTTCCCTAGTATCATCTAATAGTATAAACAGTACATCTGTTCCACGGATACCCTCTAGGTTTATTTTGTTTAACGTGATATGTGTTTGAAATATGTTAACATTTTTTCTGAGTGAAAGTATAAGCACTGAGGAAATATAAGCATTTGCTTCGCCATGAGTCGCTATGGGTGTTGGTGAGTGAAGCTAGCAGGGGTGGAACCCCTTTCTATACATATAAATAAATATTGAGCTTGACTTGTGAGAAGATATATCCTACTTGATAGAATAAACTTTGAACACAAAATCTCACACTATAGTGTGTACAAACATCGGTGCGCTCTAAGTCATAAAATCAACCCTCGCTTCCACACGCACAGACACACACACACGGCCTACCTGCTTAATGGTTCTCCTATGAATCACCAACTAGCCCTTGTGCTACAAAATCACATTTTTCTAACCGTTAACTTTACTTAATTTTTACTCTAATTACTGAACTCTAAATATTATTCCTCGCAAATTGAGTCCAAACACGGTACAATTGTGGCAACTCTAAGGGTACGAACAGAACAAGTGGGCCGCGGTGGTGGTGGAGGTCGCGGTCGACATCCATGTAAAAGAAACACATTGTAGTGAATGGAAGAGAACAGAGCAGGTAAGTCGCGGTGGAGGTTTAGCGCGATGCCATCCAGGAGGTTTACATCGATGTTTTTGCAAATCAAATGAGTTTGTTTTACATGAATGTCTACAAGGATGCTTCCCTGTGATTGGTGCGGTCAAGGCAAAGTTGCCATCCCCCCCCCCCCAGAGCAGCTCGCGTATAACACGTCTGGCGTCTGTCATTCCGTGCGCTAGCTCGACTGAGCAGCGCTGGTAACCTCCTTGCTATGTGCTGTCGACATCGACCGCGACTTAACTAGTAACATCCACCGCAACCTCCACCTCCACCGCGACTCACTTGTTCTGTTTTTACCCTAAGCGGTTTTACTGTCAGTGGGTTACAAAATCATACATTTGACTACTTAAAAATTGTTATTGACATTTTATTTGAATTAGCTCGATCACAATAACATGTTATATAATTACAGTAATTCTAGTAGTGATTTCAAAAGTTTGCAAAAAACGAAGACACTGAATTAGAATCAATATAACAGTGAACGTATACTAAGAGTAAAATAAAAATAATTACAAGTTCATTTTGCAATGTTACTGTACAATAACTAATAAATCAATAAAATAATATTATAATACTAACACAACCCTATTTACATAACCATCCAAGTGTCTTCTAAAATTTCCAACGTACACATTTCCTAAAATTTCCTCTATTGCGTCTTTCATCTGCATTTAAAATTTCCAATTTCTTAATAGGACAGGGCTATTGTTTTTGTCATTTTTGTTTACTACCGTCTTGTTTGGAAATTTATTTAGCTTCGTGTTAAATTAACTTCCCGTATTGGCATAGTAAAGTTATATTCTTATAAAAATAGTTTTTTGGCCTAACATCGGATGGCGGAGTATATACGCTTGTGATAATTTTACTCTTAGCATAAGTTCCTTGTTACATTGACATTTATTTATTTTTTGAATACATTGGGATTTTAAGTAGACACTTTTAAGAAGCCTCCTCTCATTTACTTTCGATATTGCTATCGAGATTTTTTTATAATACGTTTATTAAGTCAAACGCGTTTCAACGACAAAGTCACCATCTTCAGTGGAGCACGAGCTATAATAGTCAAACTACTGTATAACTTAAACTATAAATAAAATTGAAGTTTCTGTCTGCGATTTCGAAATATATACTTTTTTCTAAGCTCATATGGTTATTCACATTTCACCAAAACCTAAACATGGATTTTTTATTTTTTGTTTGTCCGGGCTAATCTCTGGAACGGCTAAACCAGTTTTGACGAAACTTTCATTTGCATGTAGATGACTTTTCAAAGTTGAATGGAGGCTACAACTTATCCCGGAAATAATTAGAGTTCTTATTTAAAAATTTAAAAAATGTAAAAATTACGGACAAAATTAGGGGTTTGCGAACGGACGCTATACGCGACCATTATAAATGAACAACTGGTTTGGATCAAAAGCTTAACACTTTGACAAATTCATCTGTGTTTTAATTTACTGTGTACGCTGGTATAACCGTTAAATATATATCAAAACAGTATGCAATAATGTGAAATATACAATACACACAGATGTTAAATAGGTACAACTCAAAACATGATTAGCAATTTTTATGTTCGTTTTGGGAGTTATGAGTAATAAACTGGCGGAAAACTGGAATTTAGCGTTTATTGATACATAGCTAATAATTTACGTAGGCCTAAAAGGGACACATAGATCGATTTGGGCCAAACTCACTGTCGTTTTTGGGCCATGGAACTCGGATCTAAAATAGTTTTTTTAATTGCGTGTGATGGTAAGGTACAATATTTACCCCACATTCCTTTTACTTTCTCACTATACTATAGTATAGAGAAAGTATAGTGATCGCAAACAAAATCGATGTTGATATTTTTGTGGAAATATCCGTTTTGGGACCCCCTGAGTCAAAAAAATTGGTTTGTACAAAATGTCTGTCTGTATGTGTGTATGTATACAAAGCTAGAGCGAAAACTATTCGATCGATTTCGAACAAATTTACACCAGACATGTCAAGTAGGCCTGTACAGATGCACGAAAAACGGTTTTGAAACATTTTGAAAAACAACCCCCTTTTTGGCAAAAAACCCCCAAAAAAATAAGTTATTATTTTTTTTTATAAAAAACGGCTCTAACGATTTTGATCAAATTTGGCTTATTTGTAGCATTTAATGTAGGCCTACCCTACGATATGCAAAAAACCGCATCTTTCTAAAATTTCTCGTTTAGCTAATAATAATAATAATAATAACTGACTTTTGGGGGTTTTTTGGCCATAAAGGGGTTTTTTCAAAAAATTTCAAAACCTTTTTTCGTGCATCTATAATTGACGTGTGTGGTGCAAAATTGTTTGAAATCAATCGAATAGTTTTCTCTCTACATAATAATAATAATATTTATTAGTTAATCTTCTACTTTAATAAAAAATCACCTCTCCTACCCCACCCTACAAGTCACAGTGAATCTGTTTAATAATTTAAATATGTTTGTGAGAAAGTATGTGCCAGTTCCTGGTACCGTTTATTATTTATCTAATCATATTTGCGAGCGAAGCCTATTAGTTACTAAATAAACTTCTTCCGTGTATTTAAAACTCCTGAAAACGATGCAGTCCATGGTCGTAACAAGCATTTGAATCTGAGACAAGTTTCAGGGACCCGTGCGCTAACCCCTCCACTGAAATCAGTATCAGAAACCACACACAGCTGTGATAAATTAGAGTCATGACAAACGTTATATAAATTTGTGAAAAAAAACTGTACAACGGTCGATTGTTTCATAGTCTCTGTAATTGGACGTTTCTTATTAAACTCTCTTGTGTTTATCACAAGACAGACCACCCATAAACTTGGTTTATCTGTGAATCCTGTTCTGTCTCTGAAAATCTCGATCGATACGGGTCAGAGTTCGAGCTAAGGGTAGATTGGAAATGTCAGCGAGATAAGACGGACAGAATACTTCCAAAGTATTTCAAGGTCCTTCGATTGTGTATTCAGTCGAGGAAATTCCACTAACCATCCAGAACAATAAGTGTGATCCAGTAGTAAGGTTGGCAATGAACCTACAAATAATTCCTCATGACTATCTATCAAGAGTTTTTTCAATAACTGTTTATAAATTTGTAATAATTCGATCACGCAGCTGAACCGTTGACGTGAGTTAAGCGAACGTCCGAAATGAATTTGATATGTTTTAGGGTTTCAACCAACCATTTAGAAAATTGGTCTACTCATAAAGGCGCTGAAAAGCTTTATTTAATACACGCGTACGAAATATATTAGTAGAATTTGTTTGCACCTCAGCCTCCATTTCCGGCTCACGCGCTGTTTCGTCAATGACTACATATCATTAGTCATTGTTTTCGTTCCGCTCTTAGTAGGGGGGGGGGGGGGGGGGGTCAACAATTTTCTTTATGTCAAAATTCTTGCCTTAATAGGACCTTTACAGTAAATGTATCAGATGACTATTATTGGTCCCATTTGAAAATGTTGAGTTACCCTCCACATCGATCAATTTTAAACAAAATTATTTTTGCTAAGCAGCCCCTCACTGCAACGAATATTGCCGCAAACAGAATTTAGCTATCTTAACAAATAACCAGTATAAAGAGGGGTGCAAGTTATTTTATAGCCACTCTGTATGTACATTATACAATAGGCTACATAGGAAAATATAAAAAATCCGAACTCTTTGCTCCGCAATTTTGGATTGGGGTATTGGAGAGGGGTTAACTTTACACCAATTTTATCGTCTCAACGAGGGCTTTAAAATGAGGTATCACACAATAAGGGTTACTATTTAAAATGTTCGACTTGCAACCTTTAATCCTTAAAGGAATAAGAGTAAAATTCATTCATGCACCTAAAAGGTGCACAATTTGCCCAATATAACTTCCTGAAAGTTTGGAGTTAATACGTGTAACAGGTTTACAATTACGAAGGGGTTGCTGAACGTTTGCATATATTATATTTTTATATTATATAAAACGGCAAAAACGTTTCTCCTGTGTGACAGATACAGTATATTACATATATTATTTTTAATGGCTCCCAAAACGTGTTACGGGGACCATGATCGGTGCTCATTGACCTTAGGTCTCACCATAAGAGACAGTGCAATAGCTCATCTTTCCTATGGAAATTTTCTAATAAGTTAACCACAAAATATACGTACAGCATAATATAGTTTTCTTGTTTACAAACGGACCTGTTTTCGTATCTAATAGTTGCCTAGTGTTTTTACTGAGAAAACAATCAACGGACCAATTTAACTGATAATTTCAGTGATCGATTAGAACTAACTATAAATCACTGAAACAGGTATCATAAAGTCAGCGTTTTTCTGTAACAACCTGGTACAACAACTAAACAACCGATACCAACGGAACTTTCACTGATTGCGGTTGAAGATAAAAACTCACATGTTCTGCAGGAGAAAGGCTTATGGAATTCTTAAAATTAACTCCACTGTCCACGAACTCTCGACAATATGTTCCCTATAATTAAAATTGCACTAATTAAATCGAATAAATTAATTGCGATAAAATTATCATAACATAATATGTTATGATAATTTTATCACAATTATTATGCTAAAAGTAATAATATTTCATTACTGTTACTACAGATAAAATACATTTACACAGATGTTTAACTGAAATAGTTAAAGAGTTCGAGTCAATAATCAGTCAGCTGTTTGCCACCAGGGCTATAGAATACCAGTCCGCCACGGAGGGTTGTATGACAACACGACTGAATGCGACCTGGAACCCTTGGGGGGCAATAAATATATCTGCAGGGCTACGACAGCACGACGTTGCCGAATCTCATTAGCGACTCAGTCGTATAGACGTAGTCTGCGCGAGGTCCCAGCCCCTAATCCCTCCGCGTCTACCTGCGAGGCTGTCTTGAAGAAAACTTTATCCATACCAGAACTGAGTTCATAGCTAGACAATATTTACCCCTTTAAAGTCACTTCACATATTTTGCCGATAACAGTATGATTATAATATTTGTATAATTATAATATTTCGTCGTATTATCACTTTATATAATTAGAATTAAAAAAAAACTAGAGGACTTACCTAAACTGTTTAATCACAGTATTTTGCCGATAACAGTATGATTATAATATTTGTATAATTATAATATTTCGTCGTATTATCACTTTATATAATTAGAATAAAAAAAAACTAAAGGACTTACCTAAACTGTTTAGTCACAGTATTTTGCATGAGAACATTGCATGTATTTTGCATGTATATGCATTGTAAATTTGCTGAGTACGCAGGGGTACGGGCTAAATATTATCACCACTGGCTGTCAAACGCTCATCAAGATTTACCCCGGTCAAGCCGTGCAGACTACGACTGCACGACGGAGCCCACTCGCAGCTGCACCACCGTCGTGTTGTCGTAGCCCTGCAAACCAGGTAAACCGATGACCCTTGGCAGTTTTATTGCACCGTCGTGTTGTCGCTTTACCGCCACGGAGAACGTTCCCGTGACTGTCACTGTGATGACGTCACAGCGGTAATGCCTGCTCCATTCCCACCGCTTCTCGTAAGTATTTTCTGCTACAATAATTTCAATTTATTATCAAAGCTGTACAATTTTTATGATGGCCTCTTCTTTATTTAGTTTTAGTATTGACACTACACAAAGCAACAAGTAGACATTAAACAAAGATGTAAGAAGAAGACAGGGTTACAATTAAACTAACTAATTGCGTTGTAGTGTACTAACGTTAGCATACTTTTAATTCGAGTCTCCAAAACATTTCTGAAAACTAAATACGAAATAGAACAAAATGTGTCACTATTGAAAATAATGGTATTAATTACAATAAACCACTAAAACTTGAATGTCATACTGCAGTTTAATAAAACATGTGTAATATTTATAAAATAAAACACATACAACTTATAAATACTTACACATAATGAGTAGCTTGTATGCAGATATGCACATTGACATAATAATTATTGCTGACATAAAATACTTTTTTGGAAATAAAACTGCTTTATAGAAATTTCCCTTCCCTAGGCCTTAGGGAATAGTTAATTTAATAGTTGAATCTAAACAATTGAACTATTTTAATTTAAACTGACTATGTGCAATATAATTTAGTCTAGAAGTTTAACTTAAAATTAGTATATGTTTTATTTTTGTCATCAATAATTTTATCACTCTAGGTTTAAATTTGACTCTAATTATTTGTATATTATATATTTATTTAGAGTCAAAAGTTTAACGGAAGTAAATTCAGTAGCTTTGTTTACCGAGTTCTTCTTTGTCCTACGAATGTAATATCTAATAAAAGAAATATACGTAGCATAAGTGTAGGCTAATGTATAAAATCGTATCTATAATTGTACAAATAAATTAATAAATAAGTATTACCACTGAACCACTGATTATTGTTATTGATCTGTCCCTTATTTGTTATTAACATATTGTAATGTACGAACCCGCTAAGGAGTGATGCTAAATCCCAACCCTAATAATAGCTGTACGGGTTTAGTCACGTCACGCTACCAATGAAATGGACATTGGACTTCCTAATTTTCTTCTATGCGAAAACAAAAGTGTTTTTTCGGATTGGTCGGGTTTAATGGGATTACTTCAGCCATCACACAGCAAAGGTACGTTTTATACATTTCTGATACTGCAAAATAACACAAGACTAGTTTAAATAGGCTCTTGAATGGCTGAACTAATTTTGAAAAAAAATAATTGAGATTAATAGTACTGTTTTGATTGCTGTTGGTTCCTTTTGGAGGAGCAGCTTATTTCAAAGTATTACCACGGTTCCTTGTCATAATCAATTTGCTCGACGGTTTTTCAGGTGTTGTTCCCCGTTCCCAGCTGTTAACGCGTCAACAGCCTAGGTGATATTCACGACTCATCGCGCTTATTTAAACAGCTGTTTCGGGTTTTCAGAGCGACGTCGAAATATATCGCGTTGTAACCGGACAAATCGTAACCGAACCAGTTGTACACAGCACCAATTAATACAAATATTTAGACCAATTTAAACCCACAGACCGGACTAATTAAACCGACCGCGCATGTGCAAGAGAAGCTGTTACAATTGGTCGCTAATTACCGGGGCTACGGTCATTAGAAGGGAGACCTCAGGGTTATTGCTTGGAATCCATCTTATTCCTCAGACCCCACAGCAAGTTAATGCACACGAACCGGAAATACTTTTTACAGTCAAAACATACTTGGATTACTTTTTGTAAATGGTGAACCGATTCTGTTGCGAGCGCATAAAACTAAAACTCGTGTAAACTGACTCCGTCTTAGAGTTAGTCTAGTATTTCGGAAATAAAAGTTTATTTTTATCTTTATTATCTGTCTGTTAACTGAAGAAATACGTTTGTGGCTTTTTGAGGAAAGTTTTTAGGGATATAGCCACCACGTTTGGCTGTTCGATATCATTCTCCCCCAACACACATACACCTACACGCTGTAACTATCCTTAGGGTACGCGCAAAGTAAGGAGGTGGAGGTAGCCTAGAGGTATAGGTCACTGCTTAAGGGTCTGCTCGAGTAAACGAGAAAGCAACCGGAAACGAAAGCGCTTCTCACTATATCCCTATCGAAACAGCGCAATTTCTTGCAGCTGAACGCTTTGACATTGCCTCATTTCAAACCATTTTATAAGTCTATCTTTTGTAATTGAGTGTTGAAAAAAAAAAAAACTGAATATTCTTTATAAAATTTCGAGTCCGGCTTGCAAATTAATTTTCATTATTAATTTTTTATTGTGTTAGGAAAAAAATTCAAAATATGTACAGTACTTACAAAATGTCAGTTACATAACAAATCAAAAGCATTTAAAGAAATGTAAATTGCAAGACGGATGCGTATTGTGACTGTGCTTAAAATGAGACCTTGCAAACAAGTTTATGATAAAAAGTAAACGAAATAAATATTTTGAAATTTAACATTGCTCTTATGGGATAAAAATCCAAGATGGCCGCCACTACAGCAGACCCTTAAGGCAGGATACCCTGTCCGCCAAATTGAATCTGATTCCCATAAGAGCAATGCTACAGAATAAGTAATTTTTTCCCGTTAATTAGTGAAATAAATTACAAAATTTGGTTTCATTTTAAAGAACTGTCATATGCGGATGTTGATTGCTGAATACATTTTCAAAAAATGTTTTATTGTTTTCATAAACGTATGATATAAATAGTAAAAAATAGTAAACTTTATTAATGTTTTACTCAGTTGCATAAAGAGAAATTGCAAAAAACCTTAGCAATCAACACCCGCAATTTATTTTACTTAAAGCAAAAAAAAAAAAAAAAAAATACAGCTTTCGTTTTTGACGAAAATAACACAAAAATATGCTTAAAAGTGAAGGTATGGTTAGGTTATTTTAATATTGAATTTAGGGACCCGAGCCTGTTATAGTGCCAAGCTCAAATATAGATAAATATTTGTTCGACGACATTTCTTTGTTATTTACTTATAATGTAGTCACCAGAAAGTCTGTATTTCAAATTGATTTGTTTACCACCTTGATGGTTATTCGATTGGTCATCATCCGTATTAGTAAACAACTATCCGAATCGGTTTCCCAGTTTCTGAGACTATCTGAAATATGCAAAAAGTATTCTAATATTAGTAAGACATAGAACAACATGTATACCGACGTTGACAAACCGTTTCCCGCCAGCTGGTTTTGGCCTGTGCGCTCAGGTCCAAACGATTCCACGACCAATAAAACTTTGGAACGTGCCTGGTTTGGGAATTACAATTCTTTCCGGTGAATTTCTCGCCTACTTTGTTGGGTAAAGGAATACGTCTCGCATGTGGT
>JAGFPH010026284.1:0-10487 GCA_018207615.1 Philaenus spumarius
CTAAAATAATGACAAGCGAAAACATAATATTATAAGAAAGCAACATAAATGGATTTTATTTATTTTTCAGTTACATCATTCTGTAACCAAGTATTATATAGGTTTAAATGGTAAAAAAGGTAACTTTCAACAATTAAATTAAATATTTTCAAAAGAATAGGACGAAACAAGAATTTAAATAATTCGACCACGCAGCTGAACCGCTGACGTGAGTTGAGCAAATTTTCAAAATTAAGTTTATAGGCCTATGTTTTAGGGTTTCAACCAACAATTTGGGAAATAGGTCTATTCACGACGGTGCTGAATAGCTGCAAAATGGTTCGCTCGCCATTCCGTATATTGGGAGTATCAACAATACACAAAGCATTGCGTGCTTCGTACGCCATTCCAAATATTAGGAGTACATTCAACACACAAAACATTGCGTGCTTCGCACGCCAACCCCCGTATTGGGAGTATCTTAAATACACAAAGCATTGCGTGCCTCGCACGCCAACCCCACGGTAGAATCTACCACATGGCTTTGAACTGGGTACTTCTATGGTATTTTACGTTTTTATCGATTTTGGGGGAACCAAGCGAGCTACAAGGTCGCGTAAAAAATCAAAATGTGCAGAATAACAACCTACATTTGTATTTGTAGAAGAAACTAAAAAAAAAAATAATTCTCGCAGGAAACATTTCAGAAAGTAATTACTTCCGGTCAAAAACGTGAATTGTTGGATTTATTTGGCTAACGAACTCGTCTGAGCGACGTAGACAACTAACATGTGTACCAAATTTGAACCAAATCGGACTTGTTACGAATTGATGGGGTGTGTATTAAAAGATATATAATAGTTATATTCAGTATTAGAGTTAGCATGTTTAGTGTAAAGATATTACTTTGGGTAAGACAGATGTAATTTGTATTTGAACATTTAACATTATTTACCATCTTAGTTTTGAGGTTATTATTAATCCTACACTTTTATTATAAATAAAACATAACATATGTTTTTAGAAGGTCGCACCGAGGGTTGGCGTGCGGAGCACGCAGTGGTCTCCCCTAGTTGTGTTATATTATAAGTACGAGTGTACGAATGAATTGTTACGGCGCGGTAGGAATTCATTGTCAGCAATTAGTTCCTTCTTTCCTCGAAACGTATAAGGTCTTCTCGGGTCAACATACTCTATTTGGTACCATTAGCTGTATTTTGCACTTTCGGCGGATTGAGTAACTGGAAGTGTGGAATACAGTAGATATTGAATTGTATGTTTCTTTGTTTGTTTTCAATGCATACCGAGCTCAGGAATTTGCGAGCGTGGCATTTATTTATGTGTTAAGTGTTACAGTGTTTAAATACTACAGAGTATAGGCCTTGCGTTGTCTTGCTTACGTCAGGGAATAAACTCCGGTGTTTTTTTTCAAATTGAGTTAATTTAACTTTAACTGAAATAGAGGCTTGGAACAAAAATAGCGCAGATACAATTTTTACAGATTTAGTTTTTCGCCCATCTGGGAAAGCAGATTTAGAATGCATACGTTCTAATTTACGATCAAAATTAGTGGAACAAAAGGCGTAGGTTGTACGGCTAGTTCGTTTATACAACCAAAAATGGCAGAGCGAGTACCTTTCTTTGATCCGGGTAAATTCTGGGGTACTACGGGGGACGATGTTTTAAGTTACGTGACAAGGTTTGAGCGTGCATCGTTAGCTAATGGTTGGGCAGATGACAGAAAATTACTATATTTTCCCATGTATTTAGAGGGTGTTGCTTTAACAGTTTACGATAATTTTGAGCGTAAGCACAATGTTTTCACATGGGCGGAGTTAAAGGGACTGTTTATAAATAAATTTACACCCACGCAGGAAAAGGAGATGTTATTAATGAAGCTTAATAATCGGGTACAATTGCAAGATGAATCTGTCATACAGTATTGGGCAGACATAGAACTTTTATGCTCACGTATAGATGCGGAAATGCCAGAACAAGAGTTGTGTGCATATATTTTGAAGGGGCTCAACCCAGCATTGCTACAGCAAATAGCAATGTTGGACAATTCTTCGTTGAAAAAGCTGAGGGACAACATGAAGTCATACGATAAGGCGGTTTATTTAATGCAAAATAAATTAGGGTGTCATTTGTCCGGTGATACTACAGATAAGCAGGTGATTGAGCTGGGAGAAAGGATAGACAGAGTTATGGCTATGTTAGACCATATGCAGGTGTTGGGACATAGCGAGCGGGGAACGTATGCGACACAATACGATGGTACGATGCAAGATAACAGTGAGAGCCAGATAACAGAGGGTGCGGTTCCAGGACTACGGGTCGCCATGTAGGCTTTGAACTGGGTACTTCTATGGTATTTTACGTTTTGATCGATTTTGGGGGAACCAAGCAAGCTACAAGGTCGCGTAAAAAATCAAAATGTGCAGAATAACATCCTACATTTGTATTTGTAGAAGAAACTAAAAAAAATCACTCTCGCAGGAAACATCTCAGAAAGTAATTACTTCCGGTCAAAAAACGTGCTTCCGATTGTTGGATTTATTCGGTTAACGAACTCGTCTGAGCGACGTAGACAACTAACATGTGTACCAAATTTGAACCAAATCGGACTTGTAACGAATTGTTGGGGTGTGTATTAAAAGATATATAATAGTTATATTCAGTATTAGAGTTAGCATGTTTAGTGTAAAGATATTACTTTGCGTAAGACAGATGGAGGTAAACAAGGAAGCATAATAAGGAAGGATGAGCTTGGTGGAAGTGTTTTTGTGTTGCACGGAAGAACAGTGTAGTTTGTCAACACGGAAGTTAGATGGGTTATATAAGCATAACCCTAATCTAGATTCGAGGCCAGTCTGTTGAAGTGTGGGGCCGGGAGCTAGGCCAGTTAGCGAAGGACGTTGGGCCGAGATTTGGCCAAGTATTGCGATTGAGAAGCTAAGGGTTGGAAGCTGGACAGCAAGAGACAAGTCATCACTACGAGAAGTCTACACGAGATTGAAGGACGAAACCGGTTCTGCAATAGAACGAGATTTGAGTGAGTAACAGAATACTTGGTCTATCGATATCACATTGCGTTTGGAGTTAAAAGTTTAAAAGGAAAGTTTAATTAAAGTAAATTTAGTAGCTTTGTTTACCGAATACGAAAGTAGTATTTGTTGACTGAAACAGCTTTGTTTCAGTCTGTCATACGAAAGTAGTATCTAGTAAAGGAAATGTATGTAGATCATAAGTAAAGTCTAATGTATCAAACCATATATATATATATATATTTGTATTGTATTATATTGTATGAGTAAATATAGAGAAATAAGTACTACCACTGAACCACTGATGCATTGTTATTGATCTGTCCCTTTGCTATAACATATTAACTTAGTATTTGAACCCGGGACAACAAGGGTCGTACAATCTACCCCTAAGAGACTTAAAATGAGGCCGCTAGAGTGCGAACACATATTATATATAATATTTTTAATGACACCCCAAAACGTGTTCTGGGACCATGATCGGTGCTCATTTGCTACTCCCGACCTTGGGTCTTATCATAAGGGCCACTGCAATGGCTCATTTTTCCTATGGAAATTCGGTAAAAACGTAGAGAGAAAAGAGGAGAAAAACAAACGTTTTAACCGTATAGCCTGGATATTGAATTACAACGTGGCTTTCAAAACTATGTCAAATATTAAACTACGAAATAAATATTCATAGATTATGTTTACCTTAAAACAACTCCACAGTAACGCTTAAAACATACCTTCCTGGACATTCATTTTAACCTGTAAATATAAGTATCCATTGAAGTTATGTACAATGTTTTGTTTTATGATTATTATAACATACTTACGTAAGACTATCTGATACCGATACATATACACATTATATCATATTATTCATACATGTACATACTTACAAACACACTAAACGTTTTCAAAATGTATTCTTTTATTGCACTGAAGTAAGCGTTTACATCTAGTAGGTCAATTAAAATTATCGATTAAAAAGCTTTGGTACAAGGAATACAATAAACTCAGTTCAATTAGGTTTTTACAGATCAGTTTGTTGGTGGGTCTTTTTAGACTTAGCTTTTAATTTTAATTTATTGACCGAGCGAAGCGAGGTTTTCTTTCTAGCTCGACCATTCGGCATTTCATCTGTATGTCTGTCTGCCTGACGATTACGGCCAAACGCCTTGACCGATTGTGATGATTTTTTGCATGAATGTTCCTTATTCCTAGGCCGAGCTATCTATGTATGTATACGGTTTTTTTCCAATTTTCATTTTTAACAACTTAAATAAAATAAAAATAGCTGCCATACCATTTCTCCAGTGTAAGCTTTTTTCCAAAGCCAGTTTGTGGCTTAACCGCAAGTCAATTTTAAAAAACTAATAAAACTTTCGGGGATTTTAAACAATATTGTATTATTGACTTTTTTCCGTGTGTCTAAAGGTAAGCTCACAAAACGGCCGCAAACATCAAATTTGTTAAAAATCGTGTAAGGATTTTGTATTTTAACCATGTTTTTATACGTTTATTCTAAACCAATTCAAAAGTATTCCACATCTTTTTTGTAGATAAAGGTTCAAAGAATTCACAAATGCCAGTAAAAAAATGATTGAAGTAAAATTAACAAAGTTAATAGCTCAAGAAACAAGCATGTTCAGTAACAAAAGGAAAAAGTTCAACTTTAGGCCTACATAAAAAGAAGTAAAATTGTTTTGTCATTTTTTTATAAGTGTAAAAAAGTTTTGTAATTTAGTTCTAAATAGAACCGTATAGAAATATTTATCAATTTATTTCAAATTTCTTATTTTGAAAACACCAGTTTTTATGTTCCTACTACAAGACTGCTAACAAAACTAGGCCTATTTTGTTTGAATAGTAATTTAGGAATACTATGTCCTTTGCCCAAAAATGACATATTATTATAAGAAAGTGTAGAGAATAAATCAATGAATTGAACTGTATACTTGTAAATTATTATTGCAAAAAGTATTTGACTTAGCTTTACTTAAATTACAAAATTAGATGAAACAAATGAAACCTCGCGGCGATAAAGGACATACAAAAAATTACCATTGGACAGCGTGGGAGGTGTTGGTAAATGGGTTGAAATCACTATCACGATGCTTTAACATCGTTTGTTTTCATTATTTCTAATATTAGAATATTATATGGAACTGTATCTGTAAATACATTGTTAAGTTTTAGTTATTTAAGTACGTAAATATTTAAGTCTATGTTTTCCCTCAATAGCACGATATTTTTAGCTCCTTACGCATTGTTAAACTAAATAAAACACAATACCCCCAAAAGAAAATCTTTAGCAGTTAAAGCTCAAGAAAAGAAAACAAAACGAGAACTAGAAACTCCGAAATTGCAAAATAGTGTTTTACTGGCTAAACCTTCTGCTTACTTCCTTACTGGCACACTATTTTTAACCTAAACTCAAAACCAAATTTGTTACTTCAACGAGCGAGGTCTACTGTTTACAGAACTATTAGTTATTATTTGGCTGTTTGATTTAAACAAGTTTAATGTAAAATATTCTTTGTATTTATGAGGTTGAAGATGTTATCATTTATCCTCGGCCTTAGTTAGTTTTTATTTATGTTTAGAGATATTGTGATTAAACTCAATTTTCGTAATAAGAATATAAAAGGCAAAGAAAAGTCTGAATTTCATATATCTTGTTCCAATTAATTTCCTTAATATAATATATATATATTTTTTAATTGATTGTAATTAATTTTGAAATAGTTCTGTTTGGTTCGGTATTTCACATTCAACATATAAATAACGGACCTTCAACCTATGCAAGTGCAATAGTGCAGGACTATATCGTTTAAGTGTTAAATGTTTTAATTAGAAGTTAATTTTAGTTTTTTGTGTAAGTATGTCAATGTGTTCAATAAATTTCACGCTAACGAATTGTATATAGTACATTTTTATTTATCTGAAGTTGGCATAGGATTATCATATTTCGAAACTACTTATATATAAAAAAAAGTAACCTATATTATTACTTATATTAATACTTGAAGTGCAATGAAAAACAATGCACTACAATAAATTTATAGTTTTATGTAGATGAATTTTTACAGTTTAATTGTATTAATGAAACATACATATTACACCTAGAAACAGGCTATCGTAAGGTTTATATATTTACTTTGAAAATCACATGCATTATGTTGCTAGGGTATTGAGGTTGCCATCGACCCGGCTGCTAAATATTCTGGCTAGGCAGGTGATCAGTAGAAACGTTTACTGGTGACGCGAGTGAAAAACCCTTGGTCGGAAATTTGGGATTGATGTTTTTTTTAAAGAGGATACCTCGGACAGAGTTCACGAACAGCTGACATTTATTGTTGAGACGATTAGAGATAGCTGATGGGCAGACTGTTTGGTTAGGGCAAAGAATGCGCAGTATCATAAACAATACAAAGTCCTTGACCTTGAACTTTGCATTAGAAGCCACCTTAATAATAGTTTAAATATGAATATAATTCGTTGGGTTTTTAAAGGCAGAACGAAGCAAATGGATTTAAATTTTAAACCTTGGGTTAGGGATATAAAACTTATATACGTTTCTTGTGTAATACACTTGCGGAAGAAACCATTTATAATTTTTTTTGCCAGGTTCGACATTTTGTCAGGGTTTAGAAAAAAGTGTTTTTAAAAAAGAAAAGAAGTGTGTACGTTAAGAAAAGAAGAACTCTTTGCGTATTTGAACAGGCGATATTGGCTAAGTCTCTATAAGTATTTGAGACAAGCGGGGAGGTATCGATGGTTTTTGGTAAATGAATTTAATTATAGGGATAATGATGTTTAAATAAAGCTAATATACGATTTGTCATACTATGTTCGGTTAGGTTTTTGTTTTCAGTTTCAGGTTATTTGTGATTTTGTTGTTTCATTTTATTAATATTGTGTGCATGTGTATGCTTAGTTTTATCAGCCATGGTTATTGCAGAAGATTTTTACTTTAGTTTTGTTAATGTTATCAATTTTGTTTGTCCTATTTTAGTTTTATAAATTATGTGATTGTTAGTTTTAGGTTTCCTTTATAATAGCACATAGAAAATAATTTTTATTCTTTGTAATATTGTAATTTTTTAGGAACTCATGTTTGAATTTTTTAGTTAGACGATTTTTGTGTAAGTGTGTTTAATAATTAGTGCCAACCCAGCAGACGGTCTACCATAGTTGAATGAGTGTCAATTGAAACTGAATTGGTTTAAAATGTAATTATGTCTCAAATAAAACAGTTTTATTATTATATTAATGAAACAGCGTTGATACCCTAAACACAATTTTGACTTGGTTTTTCAAACATAAACTAAACACAATGAACAATTTTCATCCAGAATAAAATAAATAATAACGTACAATGCGTTTAATTGTTTTTTTTATCAAAGACTTTATACAGTTTTTCCTTGGTTATGTGTAATAATTTATCAAAATGAAAAAAATAATATCACGAAAAAAGCCTATTGTTGTATGACAAAATCTAGTGTTGTAAATAGTTTTACAGGGTGTATTAATATTCAAGTGTATTTCAAATACTATGTGAGAGTGAAATCGGCAAAACACTTGAATTTTTTCAGGTATATTGAGAGTTTTTTTTTCAGATCTGGTATTTTAAACAAAGTAGTTGAAAACGGCTAAACACCCAACTTATTAAAATTATTACGTACATCAATTTGTAATGCATCATTGTTTTTCTTAAGTTGCACATTTTTCCTGCACTTTTTTGTACTATGCAATTAAATTATTACTGGAGTTGATTCTTACTCTACCGACGAGTTTAAATTATAAATAAAGGGTCCAGGGAAAGAAGGGGCAAAGTTCACTCAAAAAAAATTTCAGGAGAATTTAAAGCTTAAAATTTAATATTACTTTAGAAAACTCCAAATACAAACCCTTAAATTAATACAAAATTCAAGTAAATACACACAACAATTTAAAATTAATATACACAAACGAACAAGTGTGATCATAGGTCGAAACTAGTTACAAAAAAATAAAGAGTAACTTAAATTATTAATTATTTTAATACATGAAGCGAAATCAAATAAAATCACTACCGGTATACAACTAGACAGTAGTAGGATTTCTGTAACTTAAGAAAACTCGAAATATAAATTAATCAGCATTTAAATAAATACACAAACCAATTTAAAGTTGTCTTGCTGCCTGAAAACCAAAATTAAATATGTATGTGGTTCATAATTAGTGATTTACTTAATGTATATCAAAATATCCTGGCAAAAAATGGGCATTAATTTAGTAAACTACCTACATTTATGTATGCTTACTATACATTACCACTTAAGGGGAGTCGGACCAGTCTCAAGTACAGTGACTAGATAGAGACAGTATGGCCAAGTGAGGTCTTGTTTCCTATTGGCCGGCAGCCATGTTTTTCCTAAACTCTTATCAGTTTCTATTATATTTGTAAAATTTTTTGCACGAAAAAAAACAGAATACATTTTTTAAGAAGAAACACAGTTTTTATTATTTAATTTCAATATAAATATCAAACTGTGACAATTAAATCGCTTGTTTTTCCCTTTATAAAAAAAAACAATTGGGTCATTTCTCTTATAATTACAAAGAGATATGACACTTATCTTTACATTATAATTATGAGCAGATGACATTACTTTTAGGAAAAACATGGCGGCCACTTTCATGTGGCCACACTGTCTCTATCTAGTCACTGTAGTCTCAAGTAGGCCTACTAAATATTAGTACTAAATAAACAAAAACGGGAAATAAATAAAAAAAACTCATTTCCAGCTCAAATATTGGCTTGTATAGAGTATAACAACGAGAAGAGAAGGGGCGAGATTATTTATATCCCTTTAATATTTTTAATTATAAACTTCTCGTGGATACATATTAAACAGCATCAAGTTTATGAACAACAAGCAAACTTGCTTTGACTGCTCTTTTATTTAAGCCAAAACATTTATTTTTCTTAATTTAATACAATAATCTATACCGTTAAGAAGCTTTTTCATAAGTACATTAAATAATTTATTATAAAAGTGCCTCATCCATCTCCCCTACATTATAATATATGAGCTTTGCCTTCTGCAACACCAGACTACAATTGCCTGTCTTAAGTTTTCCAATATGGGCATGATTTTATATATTCAGCATAGGGTATCTTGAATTTTAATTAGCTTCCTCCACTTTTAGCATAGTTTGTTCTCTCAATGGGCTTTAGGTTTCCTCCACTGTTATCATAGTTTGTTCTCTCATTGGGATTATCCCTTACTCAACACTACCTTGTTAGCTTCCTCCACTTTTACCATAGTTTTTTCTATCATTGGGATTATTCCATAACATTACCTTGTTAGCTTCCTACACTTTTAGAAATTTATCTCATTGGGATTATTCCTTGCTCAACACTACCTTGTAAGATTCCTCTACTTTTACCATGTTTGTTCTTTCATTGGTATTATTACTAACTCAACACTACCTTGTCAGCTTCCTCCACTTTTAACATAGTTTGTTCTCTCATTATGATTATTCCTTAACATTACCTTGTTAACTTCCTACACTTTTAAAATAGTCTGATTTCTCATTGGTATTATTACTTACTCAACACAACCTTGTTAGCTTCCTCCACTTTTACCATAGTTTGTTCTCTCATTGGGATTATTCCTTAACATTCCCTTGTTAGCTTCCTACACTTTTAGAATGTTATCTCATTGGTATTATCCCTTACTCTACACTACCTTGTTAGCTTCCTCCACTTTTACCATAGTTTGTTCTCTCATTGGGATTATTCCTTAACATTACCTTGTTAGCTTCCTACACTATTAAAATGTTATCTCATTGGTATTATTACTTACTCAACACAACCTTGTTAGCTTCCTCCACTTTTACCATAGTTTTTTCTCTCATTGGGATTATTCCTTAACATTACCTTGTTAGCTTCCTACACTTTTAGAATGTTATCTCATTGGGATTTTCCCTTAATCAACACTAACTTGTTAGCTTCCTCCACTTTTACCATAGATTATGCCATGCAATTATAGTGCAATTACTTTTAATTGCCAGATATAGGGTTAAGATAATTTTTAGATAAATAAAACTACTAATTTACAATATTTTTTATAATATGTCGATTTTATAGTCTTTACCATTAAGAGTGATTTACCTACCTCAATTATTATGCAACTATTCCTATAAATTAAAGTAGTGTATTTAAAAATTAATAATTTTCATAAGCTCTCTTCTTAACAGCTGCAGATGATCTATTTTTGCTTACAATCTGGCTTTGTTAAAATATCATCTAAAGGTAATCAGCTGTTAACAATCACATTTAAAACCGTTATAATGCAAGTTTTTCAGCACTGGACCTTGAAAAAGGCCCTCTAGAAATAAATAAAAGGCTAGAGGGACGCAGCCCTAAACGAAATGACCTTTTAATTACCATTCGCAGGTGCGCTAGATCTTAAGCTTTAAAAT
>JAGFPH010026285.1:0-10487 GCA_018207615.1 Philaenus spumarius
CTATACTATTAGTATAATGAAAGAATAGTGATCGCAAAAAAAATCAATATTGAGATTTTTGGAAATAACCGTTTGGGACCACCCGAGTCCAAAAAAGTGGTTTTTACAATATGTAGGCCTACGTCTGCCTGTATGTCTGGCTGCATGTATGTCTGTCTGTATGTATACAAAGCTAGAGAGAAAAACTATTTGCACCAAACATGTCAATTAAGTGCATGAAAAAAGGTTTTGAAAATTTTTAAAAAACAACCCCCTTTTTGGCCAAAAAACCCCCCAACTCAGTTATTATTTTTTGTATAAAAAACGGCTCTAACGATTTTGAACAAATTTCGCTTATTTATAACCCTTAATGTACCCAACCATATGCAAAAGACCCCATCTTTCTAAAAATTCTCATTAAGCTAATAATAACAATATTTCTTAGTTACCCTCCTACTTTAACGTATGCCTTCTCCTAGTTTAATACAATCATGAAGTCACAGTGAATTTGCTTAATAATTTAAATATGTTTGCGATAAAGTATGTGCCAGTTTCTCGTACCGTTCATTAAATATATTATGATTGCTCTTGAAGAAAATTAAAGTTTCATAAACATAAATACAAGGGAAAATTGAAATATTATGTTTTTTTTTTTTAAAGGAATACAAGATTGACTATAATTTAGATGAAACATTGAGCGTAATATTCTTTTTCGTAAAGGGAATATTTCGACCGATTCAACAGAGTTCCCCCAGAATGCAGCACCATATCTTAGAAGAGAACTGACGTAGGCAAAATAAACGGATTTTAAACCAGTCACAGAGGAAATCGTTTTGACAGCAAAGCAAACTGATGCCAGTGACTCGGCTGAACTTAAAACAAGACTTTTCCAATTTAAATTTGCGTCTAGGGTAATGCCAAGAAAGTTAACATTGTGCTTCGGGTGTTTACTGTCATTGTAATAAACAATGGAGTTGGCAGAACAGATAAAACAGAAGTACACTACGAACCTAATTACACTTAACACGTTCACTGCTACGAAAATTTCGTATTTCCTACGCTAGGAGCTGACCTTTTATTTTTTATATTTATAACCTAAATGAGTAGTCAATATTTTATTTTTTATTTTTGACTACGTAATAATCAATAATATTTTAAAGCCGACGCACATGTGAGTCCATAGCACATAGGCTTCAAATTTACGTGCGAAGCACGCAATGATCTGTGTATTGAAAATTCTCGCAATACGGGGGTTGGCGTGCGAAGCACGCAATGCTTGTGTATTGAAAATACTCATAATATGGGGGTCGGCGTGCGAAGCACGCAATGCCTTGTGTACTGAAAATACTCCTAATATGGGGGTTGGCGTGCCAAGCACGCAATTCATTGTTTATTGAAAACACTCGACATACGGGGGTTGGCGTGTGAAGCACGCAATGCATTGTGTATTGAAAATACTCCTAATATGGAGGTTTGCATGCGAAGCACGCAATGCATTGTGTATTGAAAATACTCCCAATATGGGGGTTGGCGTGCGAAGCACGCAATGCATTGTGTGCTGAAAATACTCCTAATATGGGGGTTGGCGTGCGAAGCACGCAATGCCTTGTGAATTGAAAATACTCCCAATATGGGGGTTGGCGTGCGAAGCGCGCAATTCATTGTTTATTGAAAATACTCAAAATATGGGGTTGGCGTGCAAAGCACTGTGCGTCGGCCGCTTCTCATATTGTTCAATGTCAAGCTCACATGTGCGTCCTTAGCAGTGAATGTGTTAAACAAAGTAGAAGACATTTACAAATCATTTAGTTTAGACCCTTCCTTTATACGATTACATAATGAATGTATGTTTAATAATTATGCTATTTTATGAGCGTATAGAAAGTGTAATTATTTCAATTCCTGTTACAGTATCAAGAGTATAGCACACGTTTAATTCGCATTCATCGCTGCAAAGCTTCACTGCGCATGCTTCAGCACGTGTAGAGTTGAATGGTAATGCCAAGATAATATGTCAAAGGTAATGGCAGTGTTTGAATTAAAATCCGGTTGTTCGGATTTCTGCGCATTTAATATCAAAGGTAGAACCTTTCAAACAGAGTTCAACAAAAATCCAAACATGTATCGTATTTTTTTTGCACGATCCAAATATTCTTTAAGGCTTTGCTGTAGTGGCGGCCATCTTATCCCGTAAGAGCAATGATAAATTTAAAAAAATGTATTTTTGATAAATTGTTTGCAAGGTCTCATTTTAGCTACAATCACAATACAGTTTGTAGGAATGTAGTTAAATTTATATTTATTGTATATTGGTAGCAACCCCTTTCCAATCCCAAAAACTGTAGTAATCGTAATGTATAAACACTCTTGGCATTGAAGTGTTTAGTGAAATCGGTCAAATAGAGACTATAGAGGAAAAAGAAACATTATTTTTTATATAGAGACATAATATAAGCTATTCATTAGTGAAAGATTTATTAAAATTTGTTTATTATATTCTCCCTGGTGTATCCTTAAATAACAGTTATTACGAATATTACATCACATATAAATACTCGAGGTATATAGCTTTCGATAGATATTGTCTTAGATTACAAAACCACGATATTATATCACGCCCAATGTTTCTTGATATCTCGTTTGTTTTAGAGTCTATATGTAGTAAACTCAAATACAATAAATCAGAAAACCAAGCTTTGGCAGTTTTTATACAGCCCTTTAACTTCCACGTTACTGAAGAAACTAAATCTAGTAATCAGTGTTGAATAATTTATTGTCTCAACCACGCGACCAATATTTTCACAACTCGCTGTATACTTTGCTAAAGTTAGACCCTCTTCTCTAGAAAGGGAGGGCAATTATTTCATTAGTGAATAATACGAGAGGGAAAATTTTTAAGTTTTTGATTAAAAACAAACTTTTTGCTGTTTCAGAAGAGTTCTTGAATATTTGAAACATCTTAAGCTGTTGTATCAGTCTGGTAAATTGTTGTGGAAATCCTTTTACGTTGATTGTAAAGTTGGCCTAGTTATCGCTTCCAGTTAATAAACTAAAAGACAGTTTTACTGGACATTGCAGATGTAAATTTCAAGTTGTTGTTAGTGAAAAAATGTATGTTATCTGAATCGTTTATTTCAGAAACCCTCCCAACTGTCAATTTGCGGAAATTGGTTTATTCGCAGAATATTTTTTCCGACCATATTGTACTTAACACGTAAATGACCTCACATAAAACCTTTTAATTTACGTGAAACCTCGAGAAGGAATTGTAGAACGTAGATTGTTAACCTAGTCTATAAAAATAAAATAAATAGATTAGGATTTATTTAGTGTTGACCTCAATTTTGTAACCCAATTAAAATTTAGAACTATTTTGTGCGTTATTACGCAAGCAAATATTAAACATGAGTAAAAATAATAAGCAATCAAATGTCAGTTTACCAACCGAACAGGCCCATAATAGTTTGGTTATTCTTTTTATTTACAGTACCAGGAGACCGAGCTAAAGCTCAATTATAAGCAGGGCTATGATTTCAATAATAAATATTGGATTATTGAGTTTTGAGGTTAGGCCTATAACATTAAACAACTAAATAAAGGGCATATACAACATTAGGCTTACCTGAAATAAACATACAGTTTAAAGGATTAACCATAATCTCAACGCTATGCCTCAGAAATAAGTCAGGCCTAAATTAAAGTTTATATTTCAATATCGATTTAGGCCTAGGGCCTAGTTCGCTCACGTCAATAACTATTATTGCAAATTTCCGTGAACATCGTTTAAGTTAGGCCTATAACATTAAACAACTAAATAAAGGGTATTTTTATTTAGCAGAAGTATTCGTTGCCAATAAGTTGCCATGGTAACTATAAATAGATACAACATTAGGCTTACTTCTAATAAAATACAGTTTAAAAGAAAACAGATTATTATTGTAATGACATTGAAAACATTTGCATCAGCTGTGCTTTGTATTGTTTAAAATGGAAAAATTTCACTTTTTAATTTAATAAAAAGACGTAGAAAATGAATTTTCCCAGACTGGTGACCATTTCCAATCGATTTCTCGTGGCCAAAAGCCCTATATAAAATCAAAAAATCAAAAATCCTTAGACGGAGATTCCAGATCCATTTAGCAGACAGACAATTATCTCTCGCTTTAGAAGATAAGATTTCACAATACAAACAATCTTAAATGATCAGTAACGCACTCTACTGCTAAGATTTACCATCCATTTAGCCACCACAGAATTATGTATTTCTTGTATCTTGAACTAAGCCTTCACATGTTTCACAACAATGAGCCATCTGTTTCAGTTAGTGCTTGGACTCGGTGTAGTGTGGATATTTGAGGTTATGTTCGTTGTAATAACCAAACTAGTACTACAAATGTTTTATTGTACCAAGTTCTGTGAACAATCGCAATCGGTTTGTAGTGTTTTATTAGTTTGTTTAAACGATTATTTTAATGGACCTTCAAACTACACGTAAGTTGACATTACTTGATTCAATTCAACTACTTTAACCAAACGTAATATGCTTGGCGATTTTCTCTTATTCGATTGCACGAATAGGCCCTACGTTACAATTATTTCTTAAACATATTTCAGACATAACCTATGTACATAAAGTATATAAAGGTCCGTAGGACTTTTCAAAATAAACCTAATCTAGATTTACGAGTGTATACGAAACCACGGTACCTATATAGAATACTAACGGTATGGTTCACGAGTGTATGCGCAGTAACTCGTAACGTCAACGGTGCCCAGTTTCTCATAAGCTCCATAAGCTTCTCATGGAGCCTTGTGTAAAAATTGAACAACTTTCAAAATATTTAAAAACCGATTTTAATAAAATTTGAACCACATATAGAAAACATATCTTTAATAATAATATAAAAAAATCAGATTGTTACACAACAACAAATTTTATTACCTTTACTGATTAGGCCTATAAATATTACTTTCCGATATCTTTATTCTGTGAAAAATTGTTTGTTCATGTCTTAAGTAAAAATTTAATAACTTTTAAAATATTTAACCGATTTTAATAAAATTTTAACCACATATAGAAAACATATCTGTAATAATAATATAAAAAAATCAGATTGTTACAACAAATTTTATTACCTTTACCGATTAGGCCTATAAATATTACTTTCCGATATCTTTATTTGGTGAAAAATTGTTTGTTCGTGTCTTCAGTAAATTGAATAACATTAAAAATATTTAACCGATTTTAATAAAATTTTAACCACACATAAAAAACATATCTTTAATAATAATATAAAAAAATCAGATTGTTACAACAAATTTTATTACCTTTACTGATTAGGCCTATATATATTACTATTTCAAATTATTAGACAAATGGTGAACAATATTTTTTTATTTTTTATTATTTGACATATATTTTAATTTTGTATTATGTTATGAATATAATAAGTTATAGAGAATTTTATTGTGAAACCAAATCTTTTTTAATATTTAAAATCGAATATATATATATATATACCAAAAGATATGTACATTTTAAAAATGTATTGTAAAATTTTGTTTACGAAGTATATTTCGATTAAAAATTTAATAATAGGCTAATAGTTATTTATAAATAAAGTAATTTATCGTATCTTGATGATTTGTTCACAGATTGTGTATAATAATATACTCTGTTAATACGACTGCAATCTATAATAAACAGCTGATTTTCATTTCTCTTAGCAGTGGGCACCAATGACGTCAAGAGTAGATTCGCGTGAACCCTACAGTTAGTATTCTATATACCGTGTACGAAACCACTGTAGTCTGCGACAGAATAATTTGTATTTCAAGTAAGGTTTCCTTCCAATACCGTGGGTGTGTGTTTTATTAAAAACGTTTAAACATTAACTACACGCGTTCCTTCTGATATCACATAAGTTTATTTATCATTTAGTGTCTACCGAAATAGAAAATTTAGGTTTTTATTTTTGGTTACACGTATCCTGATATAAGAAACTTACTAAGTTTGATTTGTGACACGAATTTACAACTAAAGTGACTGTCAGCTGTTCCAGTGGAATAGGAGACTATGGAAAAGTGCTATTTTACAAAAAAAAATCATATTCTGATAAATTTGCATTATCTGTTTTGTTTTGTTTTGTTGTTTTAACACGTCCACTGCTATGCAAATTTCGTATTTCCTATGCTAGGAGCTGAACTTTTGTTTTTTATATTTATAGTCTAATTGAGTAGAAATTACTTTAATTTTTACTTTCTCCACCCTATACGTAGTCTATGGAGAAAGTATTGTTTTCGTCCAAATTTTCGAATTTGAATTTTTAGTGGAATTAAGTTATCTGTTTTGGTGCTCCCTGAACCCCAAAAAAATGTTTAGTGGAATTATCTGTGTTGGTGCTCCCTGAACCCAAAAAAGTGTTTTTTTGGTGATGTCTGTCCGTGTGTCTGTGTGTATGTAAGGATGTGTACAGAGCTGGAGACCATACCAAAGGTCCGATTTTGATAAAATTTGGCATGTAGGTGTAGTTCTGGAATATCTCCAAGTTTTTTTTTTAATTTTTCAAATTTTGTATTTTTAAGGCGTTTTACCCCCCCAAAAATGGCCAAAAAACGAGAAAAATCAAAATTTCTCAAAAACGGCTCTAACGATTTTGATAAAATTTGGCTTATTTGTAGCCCTTAATTTACCCTACCATATGCAAAAAACCGCAGCTTTTTAAAAATTCTCGTTTAAGAAATAATAATAATAATAACTGATTTTTGTAGATTTTTGGCCAAAAAGGGGGTTGTTTTTCAAAATCTTTCAAAACCTTTTTTCGTTCATCTATACAGGCCTAATTGACATGTTTGGGGCAAATTTGTTCGAAATCGATCGAATAGTTTAAATAATAATAATAATAATAATATTAATATAATATAATATGGATGTGTGTTACATACATCTAATATTTTCCATGGTAACAGTTTCCTACTTTTGCAATTCTAAATAACCACCTCCTATGCTACTCTTAAAGTTTCAACTGGGAAAAAGTATGTGGCAGTTATCTGGTACCGTTCATTATTCTTGAACCTTTCTTCGTAATAATCACTAGGCTAATATTTCAAAGCGGAAGCAAATGTGCCATAGCACATAAAATAGGCATAAAATTAGCGTGCATGCACTGTGTATTGAAAATACTCCCAACCCGGAGGTTGGCGTGCGAAACACGCAATGCACTGTGTATTGAAAATATGGGAGTAAAGTGTTGATAAAGTGTTATAAATACTTTCTTCGATCGTATATCAATGAAGAGGACGTAAGTAATAATGAAATTCAACGTATAAAGATCCTAACCGTCCCTCTGCCTGCCTCACGTTGATATAAGTTTTCCAATTAATTAAGAAACAATATCACGTATAGTAAAACAAATACATTAAATGTTTACCTGTAAAACCAGTGAGTTAAGTAATTGGATTCTGCCTTTAGAGGTTCTTTGCTTATAAAAGCTATTTTATTGTTTAATTACCCTCCGCTAAACCGGCGATGGCGTGTGGGGTGATCATTTACTTATACCACCTTACGTTATAACCTAGAGTGGGCGGGTACGCTTGCTTTGCTTGTTAATTTCCAAAAGCTGACGATATATTATATTAATCCATACGTGTAAATAAAATTGGAGTGTCTGCCTGTGATTTCAAAATATTTAAGGTTTTTTCTAAGCTCATACAGTTGTTCGCACATTACCGAAAACTAAACACACGTTTATACATCGTTTGTCCGCGTGTCTGTTTGTTTGGCCGGGATAATTTCCTGAACGGCTGGACCGATTTCGACGAAACTTTCATTAATACATAGAGGACTATTCGGAGAATATTTTAGGCTACTTTTTATTCCAATTATACAAAATTCCTGTTAAAATGAAAAAAATTACGGATAAAATTAGCGATTTTATGGACATATGTTGGCGATATTGCGTGTCTATTTCAATCTCTGTCTTACATTATGTAGAAAGCTACCCCCATCAGCCAACTTAGATTCAAGTGCTTCTGTCCTAATCAACCTTCGTTCCCGTAAAAATGTATATCATTACAAAATGTTTAAATTATGAATAAAATTAGAGATTTTGGAGACAAATGTTGGGGATACTAAAAGTTTGTATATTTCGACATTTGTCTTAAATTTTATACAGTTACCCCCACCACCCAGCTTATATCCAAGTCCTAATCAATCATAATTTCCGTAAAAACGACACACTATACAATAATACGTTTTCATTGCCATCACCATACTGCCTGGGTTGGCGAGCTGGGATAGAGCCCCTAGTTATGAAATATAAGACTTACCGTCTTCAATATTCTGTTTGTTTTTTTCGTTGGACTACGGCGTATCGGTTATTAGCCCATTTTCAATTAACTTTCAGGTTTTCCTTCGTCATATTAGGGAAACCCAAACAAGTAACTTAGTTACACATAATCTATAATATATAAAAGCGAAATACCACTCACTCACTGACTCACTCATCACGGTTTCTCAAAAACTGCCAAACGGATTGAAATGAAATTTGATATATAGCTTCCTCTAGGGTCATAGGTGCTCACTAAGAAAGAGTTTGAAAAAATTCGAAATTTTACGGGGGGGGGGGGGGGTTGGGGGGTAAAAATTACTAAATCACGATTTCACCAAAACTACCGAACAGATTGGAATGCAATTTGGTACGTAGCTTCCTCTAGGGCCATAAGTGTTCAATAAAAAGGGTTTTTAAAAAATTGGGAATTTTAGGGAGGTTTGGGGGGTGAAAATTACTAAATCACGATTTCACCAAAATTACCGAACAGATTGGAATGCAATTTGGTATGTAGCTTCCTCTAGGGCCATAGGCGCTCACTAAGAAAGGGTATGAAAAATTTCGAAATTTTAGGATTGGTTTGGGGGGATCAAAGTTACTAAAATCATAATTTCAGATCTTTTATTATTATGACAATAGTGCTTTTATTATTTAAGATCTATATATAAAAGCCAAATACCACTCACTGACTGAACACTTAAAAAGAATACAATTACGTTAAAGATACTGAAAATACCAACCACCACGGGCAACGCCGTACGGGTCAGCTAGTTACATATAAACGAAAACAGTTACACTCCTGTGTTATTTAAAAAAAAAACTTTAAAAACTTGTAGTCGACTCATAAATCAAAAGCCTTTTTAAATAATACGGGCGTGTAAGTTTATTTGTTTATTTGTAATTATGTGTAATTGTTTGTGTATGTGTAATTGTTTGTGTAATATGAAAAAGGCAAACTTCAAACTGGCTGAATAGCGACGAAACAATCAGAATATGGTAAGGCTAATATTTAATAATTTTAGTATATCAATATTAGGAATTGCAACTAACAATAATTACTATAGTATATTATATACCCGGGCAAAACTGCTAAAGAGTACAACTCATCAAAGTAGTTTCTTTATTAAAACGTAGAAAATTATCCCTTTTTTCTACTATTAAAATAGTAATAGTAATATTGTTGCAAGTAGTTGTATAATATACCTACTGAATAACATATAGCTACGATGAAATTTAATATCTACTAGGGGCTCTGCCCCTGGACGCTTCGCTTCGCTCGCAGTTGGAAAATTCGCTAAAGAATCTCGTTAATCTTTGGCTCGTTTGTACATAGGTTTGTAAAATTATGAAACCAGGCTTAAATATATTAACAATAATTACAAGATTAATTATAACCTCAAATACATGATTTAGAAACGTGAGAGGCTTTCATTACGATTTTAGTCCTAGTTCTACTATCTTCTGTCAACTAAAGTTTTGATACCAGGCCTAAATATAGTAAAAATTATTGCAGGATTAACATAACCTCGATACTATATTTCACAAATGAGCCAGGCCTATATTACAAAATTTACTATTAGAATTTATCCATCTATGCCAAGTTTACATTTTTTTCGACAAAATAAATTGTTAAATCAGGCCCAATTTATTCTAATTCCAACGTGCTAAAACAGTTTAAATTAGCTTGTTTTTTAACAGTAATTAAAAACTATCCAATGAACAGCTGATAAAACAGTATAAATTGGCTTGATTATAAACAGCTGTTTTGATCGCTTTATTTAATATTTCGTTGTTATTTTGTAACCAACATGGCAACACATGAGACCCTATGTTAATTTTTTTCAAAAAACGTGTTTCCAGTTGTTGGATTTTTGGCTAGTGAACGAACTTCAGAAAACCAACGTGTGTACGAAACTCGGATCTAAAATGCGGTTGTCAGAATGCCAACACATAAATACATGTATACATAAACGAGTTCTGGCTACCACGATCAGTGCAATTATAAGAGTCACTGCGATACGCCTAATACAATACAGTGAATACAATACTTTGAAGCAATTACTTAACTTTATGCTTTCACACGAGTTTAATAAATTAGAAACAACAACAAAATTGATTCGTTATTTTCCAGCTTGTAATTTGTGTCGGGTTAGTTGTTTGTATAACAAAGGTAAGGGA
>JAGFPH010026288.1:0-10485 GCA_018207615.1 Philaenus spumarius
TAGTGATGAGTGAGTCAGTGGGTTTTGGCTTTTATATATATAGATAATAACGAAATATAATTATACTGTTATCTGCCAGAGTAAGTAAAAAGTAAACATACTGTGACTAAATACTATAATAGGTTAGAACCTTTTAGGTTTTTTAAATTTTATTTTAATTATATAATGTGATAATAACGAATTACAGAACCAATGAGATTCAATGCTGCGTCACCTGTTTACTAGTCCACAGGTCACCGATTTATACACACCCCATTCAGTACAATAACCTATTGTTCGATTTGGCAACGTTGGTGAAATTTTATTTCAATTACGCAGTTATATTGTAGTTTCTATTGTTTTAAAAGGTACGATGTTATTGTTTTCGTAATTAACGTTTTGTTACATCATTTTATAATTTTCTTGCTTTGTGTGTACTTTTGGGATTAATATTGTTTAGTTTATTTAATTCTTACGAGTTTGGTGTATGTGAAGTATTTATTTTGTTATAATTACGTGAAATATTTGGGAAAAGTCGAAACTTAACCTATAAAATTTCGACTTTTATTCTTTCATAATTCCTATAAATATTATTTCCCGGGGAAATACTATGTAAAAATTAAGATTTTGGAAAATGTTGTAAATTTGCTCAAATTTTGAATGGCTGTAACTCAAAAAGTATTATCCTCAGGAAGATGATTTTAGTTTTAAATTGTGGCAAATTTACTGTCCTTTAAAAAAGGACTGGTTAATTTATTTTGTCAAACCAGTTCTTAATGCTCAAAATGTGAAAAAACTAGAACAAGGTCAAACAAATCTGGGATTTTCGGCGCCGGTGGCGCGCGCGGAGCACGCCCGAGGTCGAAAACTTGGAATTTTAAATAGTGCCCCTATACATACAACATACCAAAAAATCAGAACTACCCGACCTTTTGCATCTGAGGATGTACAGATTGACTGGGCTAATAGGAGAATCGAGAATCAGTCAGAAGGCACACACAACACGGAGATGAAAGTTTATTTCGGGTAGACATCGGCTCGGCTACGGCTGGCGAAAACTCACTCGACAAGGTCATTCTCCTCCCCTCCCTTCATGTCTAGCTAAGGGATGGGGGTTCCCCCCACTCGCCTGAAGCGGAAAGAACTACTTTTGTTGTGACTCAATTTTGTGGAGGATTCTAGTTTAAACTGATACCGTAGCTGTGGAGCGCGCTGGCGTCGCCTACCAACTTGCCGTTAAGAGCCATGCATACCAACTTCAGTGCGCCGTGAAAGTGACAGCGCTATTAACATAGGAGGTGAATTTTAATTTGTTATTTACCGTGAAACTAAGGATTTTAAAAAGATTTTGTTCAAACAGTTCACTACAACTAAATCTATTAAACATTTCTATTGCATAGTCTTAATAATTTTATATTAAATATGTGTACAAAAATCGGAAACCAAATTTAGCTTTCCCCATAAGAAAAAATACGTGTTTTTCATTCCGTTATTACATACTTCAAAATGCATATTTTAAAAATAAAATGTATATTAAAAGAGAGCTTGTGATTTCGTTTTGGGCACTATTGCATCGTTTTAATTCATACCATTCCCATTTTTTTGTTTAAGAGTGTTTAATTAACCTATTTCAAATAATCATTTTTGTGCAAGTCAGAAGTAGTTCAAGGATTTTGCAATAGGTAGCGGCAGCGCTTTTTACCCCTACTCTCCTTCCTGCTCCTGTTCCCCACCTTTCTATCCCTCCGTTGACTTTATACAATCGTAGAACTACAAACTGTGTTTATAATATTATGAATCATAATTGATCGCGTTATTGTATTTTCTCGTAAAACAAATTTTGACACTGTCAATGTTAATTCAAACGGACCGTATTCGATTTTTTTTTATTACTGCGAAATCAACAGTTAGTGTTTAGGTATTATTTAATGTTCTTTTCGCCACTAAGATTATATTATTGACATTTTGTTACAATAACTGCTAATATCATGCCTTTTAATAATCGAAAACTGAGAAAAGGATAAGGGATGTCCTTGATTGACTTTATTCTCTCTGCAGTTAGATAGAAGAGGCGTTTACCACCAGGATTAAAAACTTTTGTATAGCCTACAATCTCACTGTAGTAGATGTAGTTTATAATTTATAAAGTAATTTTTAGGATTACTTTTTGTATATTATTCAACAAAATTCAAACTGTCTGAACTCATTTTTAACGTTGTCGGAAAACGTAAAATTCAGTTTTTGTTACATTTAAACTTTTTCCTTCAGTTTAAACACTTTCGAATGAATGAAAAATTAATAAATCTCATTCATATATGTAGCGTTGGCTCATTATAAATTGGCTGAATTTTAATATATCGAATTCAAACTTGACATAGAAGTTAAAATATATATTTTAAACATTTATGCTGAGTCTGAGCTTGTTATCTTGAAAATGACCTGATCTAGAGCCATTTGACTTATCAATGGGTTTCTCGATTTTAGGAGTACCAGACCTACCAACTCATTTTAAACACCTCCAGTTTAGAAAATTTTCAAAATATAAACCTAAAAGTTTTTTACAAGTTAAAAATATAAATTCAAACAAGATAAATGAGTATAAATTTTTTATTATTTACTTTCAAGAGCTCAAGTAACTTAAAAAAGTATAATTTTGGACCTTTTTAAATTTTGCATCAACACGCTTGAGTTGATCGGCTGCAGATTAGTCAATTTTTTAAATATAGTTTTTAAAATAGTTATAGCAAAAACCAATAATTGTGTTTGTAACTTCTGTTAAAATTTTTAAATCGATATGTTCAAAAATGTCGAAAATGTATTCGTTGAATCCAAAGGTGTTGTAGTTAAAACGAGATACCGGTAGGTAAAACAGAAGATTATATTCAAGAGCCTTGTTTTTAAAAAGAACATGAAAAAATAGTTCATACTTACTGAGAATAATACTAGTGTATTCAACTTGAAAAACAAATTTGAAGTTGATATTCCAAAAATTGACGAAACTGGAATAGTGAAAAGGCTACAGCGTTCGGTAAGCAAAAAATCGTGAGGCTAGTTGATAAATCTCATGGCTCTAGCTCATCAAATTTTTATGATACCAACTTGAGTCTTGGTATACAAGTTAAAAATAAGCTTTTCACTTGCTAATTCGATATATTACAAAATGGCCAAGTTAGATCTGCTATACGTATGGACGGAAATGATCATATAAAAACACATTCATTGATAATTATGCGTTCATAAATTTGAAGGCCTATTTAGTTTAAAATTATCGTAGATGTATAATTTTTGTATATTATATTTATACATTTATTGTTTATGTATGTTTTAAATTTCATACAAAGTGGATGATTATCTTTAGAGAAAATTGATTTTCAAGACAAGTTAATCGAGACTGCTTATATGATAATACGCTGGTCTTCGAAATTGTATTATTTTGAATATAACAAAGTTGAATTCTTAGAGAAAATGGCAGCCATTTTGAATCCGCCATGTTGAATTTTCATACTTTATATGAATCAGTTCCTCCTAAAAACCCCAAATAACCAGTTTTCTTTTTCTTTGAGACGCATTTTTTTATTGGAATATATATATTTGGGTGATTTGTTAGATGATTATTATGTGTTATAATAAAAAACATGCCATCGTAAAGCTGACACTTTCCTCTTGAAAACGCCCTATTACAACTATTTATTTAATACATTATAACTATGCAATAGTTTGTAATGTACTGGGCCTAATAGTAAATTTTAATTACTTTTGATATACAAAACAACTTTAAACTACAATTTTATTGATACTTTACTTTGCGATTTATATGAAGTGAAGATAGATTTGAACATGATATGTATTTACTGACTTTGTATATAGTTTGTAAGTTATATTTTTATTTTGTAGTTGTCTTCCGTATAAATTGTCAACTAGGTTAAATTTGATATGTAATTACAGTACTGCGTTTGATATAGACTACACTTTTATTACTTTATTATTGACACTTTACTTTGAGATTATTTTATGATGGCGTTTCCTATAATATGAACGTTTTTTTAAATATATGTAACTATAGGTTACTGACTTTATAATCGTGATTATTTTGTGATGGAGTGTCATATAATATGAAGGCCTACTTTTTTTAAAGCACAGAGAATAATGGATCCATTTACCATTAATCTCTGTGCTTTGGCAATATTATTATGATTCTTTTTTTTATTATCATTTAAACATTTCATCACTTTCAATTGTTAAAGTTTTATTTCATAAATAATCTTTATTAATGGGTTATCTATAACTATGTTGGTTAAAGTGTTTTTCAGAATGACAACATAACATTATTTACCTATTTAATTGTTATTATACATTTTTTTACAAACTAGATTTTGTTTATACTGCCTAAATCTATACATGAGATTTTAATCAGATGTTCAATCATTTATTTTACTATCTAACCCATTTGTATAACCCATTTCATAAGATTTTAATAATATTCAAATTTCCCACAGTTTATATGTCACAATACGATTGCAGTACTGATTATTAATAATGAACACTAAATCAGGTACGACAGCTACTATTCCAAATAGATAGAATTTGATTGTTTTACGAATATGTTTTTCGTAAATATAATATTTATTTAAATATAACTATATTAGGAGGTTTGGTACAAGGTAAATTAATAAATTATAATAGGCCTACATATAGGCCTATTTTAAATAGCCTATGTAAGAAGTCTACGGCACAAGGACGTTTGTTGAAAGGAGACTTCTCTTATTATTTATGTTTTAAATATTATAAAAGAAGTTATTTTAGAACTAAGCTTTGTATTTAAAATCATTTATAAGTTAAAATCAAAAATAATATTTCAAAATTAATTATGTAAACTCAATTAAAGTTGTTGTAATTTGGAATAAACGGTTTGGAAAGAAATGTTTTGCATTTGCCTTTATAAATTATCACTTTTCAAACTCAGAAATATTGTGCAGGCATATAAAAAAAAAACTTATAATGATTTATAAAATCATTACTTCCTCTTATGTCAGACCAACCACCAAACTACTGAATGCGAGAATTTAGAGAAACTAGAGTAGGCTACAATATAAAATAAAGATTCTGAACTCAAGCAACGGGAAAGGGCGAAAGGCAAAGAAGGAATGAGATGAAGTGTTTTAAAACTGTCTGTCTCTCTCTGTCTGGTTGCCGGCGAGATGGAGGGGGAAAGGAGAATTCGCAGTGACAGCGGTTTGTTGTCAGGCACTGCTTGGAGCACTGATACAGGCAGCGCTTACGGAATAAAAAGTAACTAAAATGTGATTTTTCTCCTCTGGTAAGCATGGCTCTTAAGGGGAGCGTGGCCTTAAGGCTGATAAAAAATTGAAGAAAAGGCATGATGAACTTCGTTCCTGACGGGGGTCTCACGACCGCACACATTAACTTTTTTTAAATTTGTTAATTGTTTTCTAGTCTTTTATGAACATTTTGGTGCAATTTTAATTTAAATACCTCTATTTTTTAACCAAGTTATCAAAAAATAACTAAATCAATGTATGTTAGCTGTATTGTATTGTGGAATTGAACTTAAACAGCAATTTTTTAAAACCGGTGAGTTCTTCTGTACTGTTTCCTTCATATCTCAAAAACTATTATGAGACAGCTACCAAATCATCATTGCTATTATTATTATTGCCTACAGTTACCAAATGTTTATGGTTAACCAAGGATACATGTTGCAGCAATATCAACTAAAATCATGATGGTAAGTTGAAAGAAAACTTTATTTTATATCACTTTTGAGAAAACAATTTGTAATTTAGAGTTATTTAAATTTAAAAGTGAATTAAAAATCTGTTTTCAATATCTAAACAGTGATTCTAGTTCATATTGATCTGTAACTCATCAGAGACGAGGAAAATGTTTATTTTTCAAAATATCTCAATGAGTTCGGAAATTATGTATAAAATAGAAAAGAAAAAAGTTATGTATGTAATTAAAAAATTGTTTTTTCAACTACCTAATATTGAGCAAATCTGACAAAATTATTCAAATAAGACTTTATTTGAGATCACAGTAAGTTATTTAGTTTCGATCTATTAAACGATTGAAATAAGGCCCTTTTTTTAATAACAATTTTTTGGATAATATCTGTTCATTATAATGATTTACTTATTGACTGATTAGTCAAAAAATGGAATCTCTAAAATTGTTTTATAGTTATAAGAAATCACAACAAACCCTGATCTGTTGGTTTACTCTAATCACTCTGTACGATGAAATATCGGGAAAACCTTCTGAAAAGAGAACCTTTTCTTCTGTAACGATAAAGATAACATAATAAAAAACACTGTGTGTGTTTAAGACCACACGTTGGAAGTGATAACTTCTATGACCAATTTATATTTTTATCAGTATTAATATTAGAGGAGAATAAAGTTCAACAAATTACACAAGTCAATATTATATTGTCAATAAATATTATATCATATTTTGAAATTGCATAATTATAATATTATAATATAATAATATTATAATATAGTAATATTATTATAATTATAATATTATTATGTAATAATATTATAATTAAGTATGTGAAAAATAGTGATCATTATAATGTAAGCAGTATTTATTTAGTGACTAATTTCATTCAGACAATAAATGCAAAAAACTTTGCTCTGGAATTTTTGTATTAAGAAATCTCAGGCACTATTGTAATCTATCCACAATGTTAACAGCCTACTATGGGCTTATACATCCTTACTTGAACTATGGAATCATAGTATGGGGTGATTGTTCATCTCAAAAAGTGAAAAGACTTTTTAGATTACAAAAAAAAGTCAGTACGGCTTGTAGCACATATAAATAATATGGGGTCATGTAGAAATGCTTTTCGGGAGCTAGGAATATTGACACTTCCTAGCATGTATATTTTTGAAGTCATTTTATACATTAAATACAAGTGTATAAAAACACTAAATAAGGATGTACACGACTATGGTACCCGATTTGGAAGTTACTTACGTCTAGGCCAACATAGGCTCAGTAAGCACAAGCTGGTGTAGCATTGTTAAATAAATTACCTGAAAGCTTAAAAAATATTGAAAATTATGACATTTTTAAAAAAAGCCTTAGACGACTTTTGTTGTCTGGATCCTTTTACTCGGTGGAGGAGTTTATTGACTGGTAGTATTCCTCAGCTCTTGCATATTCTTGTGGTCGGGTGCGAGCATGTGCTGGAGTTTGTAGGGGACTGAATGTTTCATAAGTTGATACTTTGATTGTTTAAGTTGTTGAATTTAGTCCTGTTTCTGTATTTATTTGTATTGTTGGTTTTACTATTGTTATTATTCTTTTAGAGTTTTATTATTTATTAATTTTTAGGTGTTATATCTGCTATTGTTATTTTGGGTTTATTATGTTATGTATAGGACTAAGCTGTAGTTATTATAATGACGTTGCTATGCACCTTGTGGTGTTTCTGCTATGAATAAATAAATATACTAGCTGACAGGACAATGTTCACTATTGCAATAATATGGCTACCTACAGCAAATGTCACATCTTAAAGTATTTTAGCTGATTCTGTGTGTATTTTGAAACAGTAGTTTTTTTACCGCTTGCCTATGGGCTTTTACACGATTTGTATTGGAAAAACGCTTTCGTCTTTTTTTCCTGGTTTTTTTTTGTTTGTTGTTTTTCTGGATGCGACCGAACTGCATCAGAAGATGTACACTGTTCTGATATTGTTGGAAGTAGAGAAATTTGGTGACCATCGTCTGAAACCTGGGATTGGGAAGCTGACTGCATTTCCTTTACACTAATATCCATTGAGTTGTCAGGTAAAGAAGGTGTGAGAGGAATGAGAACATCAAAGTGGCCTCTCGTCAGTTCCCCACTAAACCTTAGCCTCCCTACTCCCTCAATCGGTTCGCCAAAACTCTCCAACAATTTAATAACCATCTCCGTACACCTGAAATTTATAAAAAATATTTCGGATGCTGCTTGAATTTCACAGGAGGTTCTAAAAGTTACCGGTTTGCTCATATCCGCGATATATTCTTTTTTTGTTGAATAAATATCTCCGGTTACTTTTAAAGTATATGGTTTAAACCTGCGCCAATTGTTTGAAACATGACTAACAACTCTGGTCCTTACCTTAAACCCCAGTGAATCGTGTCATGTACAATTAAAGCCAAAGAGTAGAATAAGCATTGGCCATCTGGCCTAGAAGAAACTACTCTGTGAGGAATGTATACTCTATTATCGTGTATGACCTCCGTTGTTGTAATATGAAGCTAAATTTAATATTTAAGTGAGTAGTAATAAGTTACAGTAAAATAAAACAATGTAAAATATTACTTTGTCAAAATGTACAAAATGTAAAATTTTGTCTAAACTTACTTCAGTTAGACAAAAATCAATCTTCTTTACACAACTAAAAACGCACAAATATAATAATTATCCCTTACATATTGAATTATTCTTAGAATTTTATGTAGTGTGCATACACTAATACCTCACTCAAAATCATTAGTCACTAAATAAATAATGCTTACATTATAATGGTCACTATTTTTCGCATACTTATTATAATGGTCACTATTTTTCGCATACTTATTAATATTATTATATACTAAGTATCATCAATTCCCTCTCCATGCGTTTACTTGTCTATGTATATACTATGTATCGCATATTTCCTCTTCACGCTCTGACTTGTGTTTACGCAAAAAGATTGCGTGACGCGAGATTTCAGAAACATGGTCAAGCGAAAGTGCCCTACGGGCCAATAGAAGTTATCACTTCAAAAATACATTTTTGTTTTCCAAAATGGTGAAGACTATAATTTGATTTCCGGAAAGCTTCATCTCCGCATTCTGTTAAGCATAAAACTTGAAATTTAATTTTACGTTTATACAGTGAAAATGCTATATTTTTGTTAAAAGATTTGGCGAAAGAAGTAAACAAACGAAGGTGCAGGTGAGAACTATTAATCTTATAAGGCTCTTATTTGCCTCACCCAGCCTGTCTTTATTAATACGCTTCTGTTAGCTTGAGTTGCGACAATGTAAACCATCTTGTAACGGACATTCGCCTTTTTTTTAGGGGGATTCCCTACTGAAAATACGGTTTTTATAATAGGCCTTTTTTAATTATGAACCATTTTGTTTTATATTCATTAGAACCTAAACAATTGCCTACACTACAGGAATTGGTGGGGGGGGGGGAATGTTGTACATACCTTTATGAGTTTTTTGTTTTTTTTAGGCAAAAAATGTGTTTAAAAAAATCTTTTATAACTTTTTTTACTACTGAACGAATTTGGTCGTTTGATATCATGTTTTAAGTATATAAAAAGCACTAACTTTTTGAATATAGTCATATTCTTACCACTAAAAGTTTAGTAGTTATGACCATACAAACAAAAATATGGATAAAACAAATTTATGATTTACAAATTTTAAAAAAATACTCTTGTATTTGTCCTACAGGAATAAAAATACCCAAAACGTTGCAATACAAGCTACTAAAGTTGTGGTGAAAATTTCATCACTGAAGAAAAAGTTATAAGAACTTGTGTGTAAAAAGTATCAAAATTGAAAAGTTGCGGAAAATCGTGTTTAAAGATTCCATTAGTTATTTTAGTAGCCATTGAGGGGAAACTTGCACAACCAGTATTTGTAGTCGAGATATGTTTTTCTTACATGTTAGAGGCATTGAAAGCCTAGTAATAAACATTTTTGTTCTTCTTTGCAATTACTTTTAAAAAAATTTATTAGTCCAAATAGCAAACATAAAGAAGTTTAACTCGACCAAAAGTAGGTGTGCGCAGCATTGCTTTGAATACATTTTTCACACTAATATAAAGAACTTTTGTGGCATATGTTATGTTTTTCTTAAACCTTATAAACTGTAGAATCAGGAAAAAAAATATTTTGTTTTTTTTGTGGAAATTGTAATTTTTCAGTAGGGAATCCCAACTGACTTTAAATTGTATACAGTTACATAACTCTGACGGAAATAATATTTCTAATGTTAAGTTCAAGTTCATTTTGTTCATAACTATTTTTGGTTTATTGTCCCAAATGCTTGTTCCTTATATAAATAAGTTATTTCAACCAACTCTACCCAGGCCACAAGTCATATATTTTGGCGGGTATCATTACTTTCTTTTAATTGATTCACCCTTTCTTTTTGTACTTTTTAAAGAATAATTTGAAGTTTTGTTGTCAGTTTTCTATCTAAAAACAGTGGATTATTTGAGGATGATTTTGTTCAGTAAACATTGCCACAGTATAAATTTGACAGTAAAACTGTGTGTTTATTATCAGCCATATTATGATAAGGTTAGGCGCAGTCATATTTCAACCTAACAATGATCTATCTCAAGGCAAATAATTGATTCTATCCAATCATGTGTTTCAAAGTGGCGGCTGTTTGAAAATTTCAAACATCAATTACTCAAAAACCGTAAATTTTAACAAAAAATTTCAAGACACCTTTTTTGTAGCCCTTTTGATT
>JAGFPH010026292.1:0-10485 GCA_018207615.1 Philaenus spumarius
TACGATAGAACAGTTCTTTGACACAAGACATCTTTTAAAATAACAAACTTGAGTCATAAAAAAACTAGCGTGCCTAGGAATTTGTGGTACCATGCGCTTCGACCCCACATCAGCTGTGGAGGCACTTCTCAACCTGCCCCTCTGCACATTCACGTGAAGGGCATTACGTTGTGGTCTACCTTGGGGATAAGGGGACTCATAACTATATATAAACCAGGGGGTCTTGCGGTCGCCTGGCTATATTGCAAGAGCATTAGGGGCCCAAGGTGAGAAGGACACTATTCTTTGAACACTCTTTCACGGTCAAGATCGATGGTCTCCAGGAAGCAGGTGGTGCTGGACCTGTACCAGGTAAAAGCACAGAAGAATGGTGTACGTACGTGTGCCATTTGTCCCCTCACTCCCTTTTAGGAGGGAACAAGCACTTATATAAAACTTAAGAAAAAACTAAATCATAACAAAAGGAGAGAGTGTTAAAAAGAAAATCCAATTAGCAATCTGAACAATGACGGAACAGGACAAGAGCCAATGAAAACAAATATTTTAAATGCGCTGCTTTCTTTACTCTTACAAAAGTAATAAATGAACATCATAACATCAATATAACTGAAATAAGAAAACATTTCTTTGCAGACATGTCTGTTGAAAATAATACAATCAAACTTAAAATGAGATTTCCACATAAGAAAAGACCAAACACATCAGTGAAATAACCATACATGAGAAAATATACAGTTAGTTCTTATTTATACAACCTCGCTATAATCGTATTAAAAACCTTAAGAACAAAAATCAAACCCTGAGTTAATTAACCCAAAGCACAAATGAAATTGTAGTTACCTAATACACATCTCATATCTACAATATTTTAGTCAAACATTAATTGTATGAACTAAAGGCGAATTCATTCACCAAAGTATCTACGAGTTTATCGTTAACAAAAACACATCTTCTATTTACAAAGATTTTTCCAAAGTTTTGTATACCACTCTAATTTCAAAAGTTATCCGCGAGTAAATCGTTCACTCGTTTTTGTTTGCAGGTGGCCTACTGAGATTGGTCACTTAGTTAATGAAGAAAATTGGAAAATTGTCACCTTAATTAGTATCCCCTGGTTACCAGTCTGATAGATACTAAGACAGGCGACCACGAACATTGAAATTAGATTTGTCCGCAGCTTAACTAAAGCCCTTGTTAAAATGACGAAGAAACGACACAAGCAAACTCCTGAGTTGCCAAAACTCCGGAAGATGTGAATGGGGTTCTTCAACTTGGAACAATTTTGTGTCCTTCACACTCGAAGAAAAGAGATCAGTGCATTTAGAACATACACTAAACCAAAATAACAAAACTAAAGCAAATTGCATGAATGTTGTACACTGTACACGCCATTTTTGGTGGCTTACCAAACTAACCACATTTAGAAAATTTACAAGCGGCAAATCGCCGTCTGTACTCATTGAGAAACATTTTTAGAGAGAAAGAAATACTTTACCGACGCGGTATCCCCTCTCTTTCAACTCGGTTTTACCCGAAACCTTTCAAAACGGAAAAAGTGCGACTAACGGGATTGAACAGAGTCAAATCCAACTGCTCACAGCGTAACCACGGAGGTCACCTACATTCTTGTATAACATTTAAACATACTAAAAGAAAAGAAACTTTGAATTATAACACAAGTTTTTAAAATAAAAAAATATTTCTGATTAAGGAAGAATTAATGCCAGAAGGCGTGAAGCAACCGAAAAGCTCATAAGCTGGATAATCTTTTTTTTTAATGATTATTTATTTACCACCAAAAATCTATACAATTTTTTTTTTTACAAAATAAACACAATTCTTATATATACTAAAAAATCAAAATTTTAACCGTTTAAACCTAAGTCTAGTAATAATAAATAATATAGGGGTCTCCTAGGCATTGCCTGTTTGAAACTTCCATCATTTCATTTTCTATGAAAAAAGAAAATGAAAAAAAAACAGAGTTGTGTCGCCGTACGTTCAACCACATTAACAAAATTAAACTACACTATTTTATTATTATAAAATTACAAAAAGAAAAAGTAATTATTTACTTAATTAATTTGCACCTGCAAGGTAATCACAGTCTTAAATAAAAAGAACAATATTTTAGCTCTAAACAAAATACAGGATTCATGCCCAAGTACAGTACTTAGTTTATAAGCCATTAGCAATTATTAGAGCCAACTATGCGTCATTCAACAACTTGTATAAAAGGTTCAATATACTCAACAGAAATTCATCCATTACTGATAAACACAACTTTCTGTTCTCAACCAGATCTGCTAGTTCACTTTATTTCCCACAGAAAGCGCACCCTCCCCAATTTTCCTTATTTGTAACTTAGAAAGGCGCTATGTTATAATAAAAATACCATTTTCCAGAACTTTGATTGTCCATTACTTTGAAACGAATCAAGATAATAAGCTCTAGTTTTCGCCATTCTGCTTTTCTTTTAATAAGCTTTACAATTTTTGTATCACACCTTTACATTAAAATTGTCAACCCACTTTTTCCTCAATCAAGAACCTAAAAATCATAGAGGGTCACATGTGTCAAAATATTTGTCAAGATAGGTATGTACAAAGTATTGTTAAATTATTTTCAGTAACAAAAATAACGAAGGAGTTTAAGGGGGCGCTACCCTGTCCGCCATATTGAATCTGATTCCCATAAGAGCAATGCTACAGAATAAGTATTTTTTTCCCGTTAATTCGTGGAATAAATTTAAAAATTTGGTTTCATTTTGAAGCACTGTCATATGCGGATGTTTATTGCCGAATACATTTTCAAATACCGTTTTATTGTTTTCTTAAACGTATGATATAAATAGTAAAAAATAGTAAACTTTATTAATTTTTTACTCAGTTTCAAAAAGAGATATTGCAAAAAATCTTAGCAATCAACACCCACAATCTATTTTACTTTAAGAAAAAATACAGCTTTCGTTTTTTGACAAAAACAACACAAAAATATGCTTAATAGTGGAGGTATGTTTTGGTTATTTAAAATTGAAATTGGTACCCAACTTCACCGTTTTGAATGTAGGGAGCCGAGCGGTTAAGGGACTTTATGAATTGTGTGGTTTCATTCTTGACCGACAATGTGTATATATAGTGCGACAATGGAGATGAAGCTCAAACGTATAAAGCAAGTGCCAAGTAGAAAAGGACTGCTTAATCTGTTTCTTATGATAAATGTTCCTGGCGCAAGAAAGCAATAACCCCCCCCCCCCCCCCCCGACCCACTACCTGTTGTAATATAGGTATGGCAACTTTCCTATGGTAATTCGCTAAAAACAAAAAAAAAACATTATTTAAATGCGTCTTTGTTCCCTATACTCAAATGTCAAGAGTTATACATTCTTGTGTAATTTATATGCATTTAATTTCAGAGTAGGGGAGGAATGGAATACTTATTGTTAACTCCAGACAGATGTCTCATCTTCCCCTCGGTGGACTACGTCAGCGGACTTGTCACAAAACACAGTATTAAACAAGGCATACCAGTTGTAATCGACTGTTCACACATTTATGGAGCTGACTTTACAGCAGCTAAGGTAAGCGAGTCATTTGTTATAGTAATATTTTATATGCTTGTACTTAACTCATTTATCACAGTCCACAGTTTCCGTATGGTATAGCGTATGCGCAAGGTTGTATTCGTTAAAATATAGCAGCTGTAGTCGTCCATCAACTGTAATACAACTTTGTGAACCTTTTAAGGTTATGTTTTCAACTTTTAGTTTAAGTTCTGATTGCCGAAAATTATAACGCATGCGCAAGGATCTATTCCTTAAAATAAAACAGCTGTTTTCGTCCATCAGCTGTAATACATCAACAACTATGTCAACCTTTTAAGGTTATGATTAAAACTTTTACTTTAAGTATTGTGTTGTTATTATAGGAATGGGAATGTACGTTGATATATATTTTTCGTTCTGTCGTATCTATAAATTAATTAATTAATTACCAATTTTCATAAATTTCCTTTGCTTTTTTTATAAGTGTGATCTAAAAAGTAAATACATACAATTTAATTAAGTGTTATTACATTTTTATTTAACTTGTATAAATGTATTTAAAATCAGATTTATGAAATACATTTAAATATAAATACAGTGAAAATGTTTAATGAAAACTTGTATAAACCGCTGACATGAGTTGAGTGAATTTCAAAAATGATGTTATTTTTAGTGCGTCAACAACTTCGTTCCGTTGGCAGCAAAAAACTAGCTTTGCCCCCGTTATCGGCCTCGGATTATGGTCTGCTTCGCCTCGATCGCAGCGGAAAACTTTTGCATCCCGGACGTCGACCACGGATCATAAGATGCCCACGGTAAAATCCCCATGGTTTGAACCGGGTACTTTTACGGTATTTTACGTTTCTATCCATTTTTGGGGAACCAGAGGGACTATAAGATTGCGTAAAAAAACAAAATGTGCAGAATAATCTCCAATGTTTATTTTGTTAGATAAACCCTAAAAATGTTTCATTCCAATAAGAAAAATTAATAAACAGACCCATAAGTAAACAGCCAAACTTCGGGAAATGGTTCTATGGGTCAAAATAAGAAAAAAAGGTCATATAAACGTAGGCCCGAAAACGCTTCGTTTCCCAGATATCCGCCATTTTGTTTCATAACAAAATAATTTATATCTAGAGAAAGGTTTCACCGATTGAGTTCAAACGAGGCATGAAGTTTAACCTAGCAATGATATAGATCATTATAATAGTATAAGAAAAATAAATGATTATATACAATTATGCGTTTCAAAATGGCGACCGAATGAAAATTTCTAACCAAAATTACCCAAAAGTCGCTCATTTTAACAAAAGAATTTTCGACACATTTTTTGAAGCCTTTTTGATTCCCTAACGGATTAGTCCAGAAGTCAGGTAAAAGTTTTGGGGGGTACCTGGGGACACAATTCCAAAGTTAATTTCAATTTTGGGGTGTTGTTTGGGGACTTACTAGGATGTAGTATACGAGTTTTCCACCTAAATTTCCTTGCCCCTCCTGAAGTTTCCTCAAGGAAATTTAGGTTGAAAACTCGTATACATCCTTATACATCCCCAAACAACACCCCAAAATTTCATTAACTTTGGAATTGTGTCCAGGTAAACTACTGGTGGACTAGATGGTGTAACTGTGAAAACAATCGGATGAAGGATAATAATTAACTTAAAGATAACAGCAAATGTACATATAATATGGTTGTGTTTACTGTGTTGGTATAGGATGCAGGGTTGAACGAACCAATTATTACACATAACTTAACTATTATCTTTCATCCGATTGTTTTGACAGTTACACCATCCGATAGGGAATAAAAAAGACACAAAAAAGGTGTCTTAAATTTTTTTGTTATAGTAAGCGGCTTTTGGGTAATTTTGGTTAGACATTTTCATTCGGCTGTCATTTTGAAACGCATGATTGTATATAATCGTTTATTTTTCTTATGATAGACCATTGTTACGTTAAACGTCGTGCCAAGTTTGAAATCAGTGGGTTAAACCGTTCTCTAGATATGAATTATTTTGTAAAAGAAGCAAAATGGTGGATATCTGGAAAACGAAGCGTTTTCGGGCATACGTTTATATCAAATTTTTTTGACCCGTAAAACCATTTACCGAAGTTTATCTGTTTACTTATGGGACAACCTGTATATATTATATTTAAAAATTTTAACGACACACCAAAACGTGTTCTGAGGACCATGATCGGTACTCATTGAAAACTCCCGCCCTTTGGTCTCACCAGAAGAGTCACTGCAATCCATCTTTCCTAAGGGAATTCGCAAAAAATTTGAAAGTTCTTTTTTTAAATATCTTGAAATAGGCCTACTTTATAAACCGAGAGAAAAGCAGTGCTGCCGATAACCCATTAAATTCAATGCTCACCACCTTGAAATTCCCTGTTTTCACTTTCCACTCTCTTCCTATCCCCATTCCGTAAAAAATCTCCCAGTATCAAATTGTTGGTCTTCCGCGACAGATATTTTCACACTCCTCCCGTTGAAAAACTGTGTTTTCAAACAAACGATCTTGCCGAAACGGTCACATTGAGTGAAATAAATAAAGCTACTGCAACAGGCTTAAAATTTGTAAAGGTCGAACTGTTTGAATGTTTTCGCACCCTGTTTCAAGAACGGGAAGCGATATATTTGTGGTTTGCGCCCTCATGGTGGTAATTCCTCCAAAACAGATATCCACTGAAGCCTGACACTTTCTGTATTCCAGCTCGACAGTAACTTTATTCAGTGATTAAAACAAATATTCTAGAAATAATCTTTTAAACTTTCACTACAGGTCATAGAAGTGCTCACACAAGATTTCTCCAGAAGAAACCAACCGTTGTTTTTCTACAATCTGAAACCCAGCATTGTCGCAATTTTCGAAGGCGTACAACCCAAAGACTTTGTGGTATACTACAGTGAAAATGAATTGGACAGGCTACTCCTAAAACATATGTAAGTAAACTAAATATTTAAGTGCGATGGAATTCGTAGATTCGCTGATGTACAAGAACAAATAGAAAAATAGCCAAATTAATAAAAAAGTCATTTTTAAAAACAATATAATCATGTCAAACCCCCGAACGCTGAACAGATTTTCTTGAATTATAGCTAAGAACACTATAGATCAAGTCACTTTAAAAAAAAAAATTAAAATCTAAATCAAAATCAGTTCATTGGTTTGTGAGCTACGATGCCACAGAAAGATACACAGCTACCAAGTTAAACTTATAACCAACCCCTCTGTTTGTGTCGAGGTTTAACAACTGCATAGAATACGTACAGAGTTCCACAAATACCTTAGCGGGCTGTACTCCTTTATTAGGTTGCACCATTGACTATATAACCATTTTTCTTGTAGAACTTTCAAGTACTGGTCTTGTCTCATTTTTTTTTTAAAAAATGTAAAAACTTCCAGGCCCATGTGCATACTAGGAAAGGTTAATTGATATAATGTTATACTTGTTATCTTCTTCCAATCATCTTGAGTCCAGTGTTTCAGTCCTTTTGCTAACTGTAACCTGTTTTTAGCCATGGCTGGTGTTATCTTTTGCTTTTTTCGTGGTCAACATCTTTTTTAGGTCAACATCTTTAATTGCTCGGATAAAAGTTCTGGGAGAAACATTGACTCCATAGTCTTTCAATTCTTCTATCAGCTGCTTTTTGTACTTCTTCTCTGTTTTAAGCCAAAAATTCTTCATTTTTCTGGTTAGTCTTTCTTTGAGTTTTTGTTTACGCCCGCACTTTCCAACTCGCTTTGATTCGTAAACATTGCTGTTATCAAAAGCTAGCTTAATCCTGCTCACAGATTTTTGAGAAATATTAAGTCTTTTGGCTATTTTTCTTTCTGAATAGCTATTTTCCTCCAAAAAAAACCTGCGTCAAAGCTACTTTTCGAGGCGATCGATCTGATGTTTCACCCATTTTCACAAAACTTCTCTTTAAGAAAATTTTCATAAAACTTCTCTTCACACACTACTACTAAAACATGTTAAACAAAGACAAAACTAATATATTATTTCAAATAGAGCACTAAATTAGTCAAAAAGCACATTTAAACACTAACAATGAAGTATTAAGACACAGAGCAATTAACTGGTAAACAAATTTGAGGTTATGACTCCAGATGGTAGAAAACAGCTGACTGTACTACTGTTTTGTTATTTCCTGTGCTAGTATAGTCAAGTTGTAATAAAAGATGTACCACATAACATGTAGCATCAGTTTCAACAATATTTACACACCTATAATGAGTAAAACTACTGTCGTAATGTTGTAGCAAAAAAAATGTAAAAAATAGGTTTTGAGTCTAATAATTTGTCACCCCTCTGTAGTATTGAGGTTATGTAAATCCTGCAATAATTTTTACTATATTTAGGCCTGGTTTCAAAACTTTAGTTGACAGAAGATAGTAGAACTAGGACTAAAATCGTAATGAAAGCCTCTCACGTTTCTAAAGCATGTATTTGAGGTTATAATTAATCTTGTAATTACTGTTAATATATTTAAGCCTGGTTTCATAATTTTACAAATTTAAGTACAAACGAGCTAAAGATTAACGAGATTCTTTAGCGAATTTTCCAACTGCGAGCGAAGCAAAACAGCCATCTGAGGCGGGGTTGGGATGCGAAACATCCAGGGGCAGAGTCCCTAGTTTATTTTTATGTAAGGACCCCACTAAATACGTTTGGCGTCCTATTTAAGAAACACCCTGTTGAGATATTGAGTTGAAATTTGGTGTAAGCATTTTTTATGTTACTATTTACATGTGTACTAAACACGAAGAATTTATTTTTATAACTTTCAAAATGGCGGCCGTTACACATGTTTAACGTGGAATGTCTTAACCGTTTACTTTACAAGAGACAAACTATTTTTCTTTTATAACGACAATCAAAATGTGTTTTTGGCGTTTCTGTATCTGAAAGGATAGCCTAGTTATAGACAACTTAAAAAACATAGTTTCTTGGTATTTTTATCTTTTAATTAATGTTTCTTTTACTACCTATATAACTGGGTCAATGGGTATAAATGTGTTTGTAATGGTGGTAAATTCTTAGTATTAATTTGTTAGAAATGACAATACAGATGGCATCGAATAATACAGAAAAGATGAATTTTATTTATTGTTTATGTGCTTCACTTTAAACTCTCGGTGGCCAATGTATAATAACTGCCGAACGAACATAAAAATAACAATCAGGTTTTGAGGTGTATTTAACATCTACGAGTATATTTTCACATTGTAGAATACTGTTTTGATATATATTTAACGGTTAAACCAGCGTATACAGTAAATTAAAACACAGAAGTTCTTGTCAAAGTGTTAAGCTTTTGATCCAAATCTGTTGTTTTATTTATAATGGTCGCGTGTCACGTGCGTTCCCAAAACCAATAATTTTGTCCTCAATTTTTAAATTTTTTCAATGTTTAAATAGGATCCTAAATATTTCCGGGATAAAAAGTAGCCTAGATTAATCTCCGAAATTGTCTCTACATGCAAATGAAATTTTCGTCAAAATTGGTTCAGCTATTCTGGAGATTAGACCGGATAAACAAACAGACAGACAAGCAGACAGAATGACAGGAGAGACAAAACATTTAAAAATTCATGATTAGGTTTTGGTAAAGTGTGTGGCCATATGAGCTTAGAAAAAAGTATTTATTTTGAAATCACAGAAAGTCCCTTCAATTTCATTTATTTGATGTATTGAAAACACATTTCACACTTTTTTTATATGTAATGAGTTTTATATGAAGGGCTGAGAAGCCAAGGAGTACAAGTGACATTTTTTTAATAATGGAGTTAAGTGCAGAAACATTTTAAGTCTTCAACACTTTAAAATGTTTGTAGCCAAGGAATATAATTGTAAGTCTATCATGTGCTGAGATCTAGTGGCGGAAAAAAAACTAATTTTTAGAAGAGCTGTTTAGCGTAGAAGCCAAGGGATGCATGTGATACATGTGATTTTTTATATGAGTAGAAATTACTTAATTTTTTATTCTTGAACCTTTCTACGTAATAATCACTAATATTTTAAAGCGAACGCACATGTACGTCCATAGCACACAGGATTAAAATTGACGTGCGAAGCACGCAATCTTCTGTGTATTGAAAATTCCCTCAATATGAGGGTTGGCGTGTGAAGCACGCAATGCATTGTGTATTGAAAATACTCGCAATATTTTGTGTCAAGCTCACATGTGCAACCTTATCAGTGAACGTGTTAACAGCTCAGAGGTACAAGTGACAACTTGTATCAAATATTGGCAGATAACAAAGAATAAGAGGATGAAAATCAAATTAATCTTTGTTATTATGTCTAGAACCTAGCAATTAAAAATTTACTAGGTTTAGTGACCATGGTTTTACCTGGATTTGATTATAACATTTTAACTTTAAACTGAGTTTTCCCAAAACTAACTTCACTACACTTATACCCCTTGGTTTCTCAGCCCATCATATGTATTTATTTTAGGTGTTTAATATAGAAAAGTTTAATTGCACTTAATAATTATTTAGATTTTATATAATTAATTGTGTGTGTGTATGTATACATGTAGCTGTGTGTATCCATAGGCCCTACATAATATAAATCCAATTGAAGTGATCGTCTGTGATTTAAAAATATAAGCTTTTTTCTAAGATCGTATTCACACATTATCAAAACCTAAACAAACATTTATAAATTTCGTGTCTGCCTGTCTGTCTTTCAGTCTGTATGTATATACGTATGCTTGGCCTGGATATGACTGAAGCAATTTTGAATTTTGACGAAACTTTCGTTAACATGTCAAGGACTTTTCAGAGAATATTTTCGGCTACTTTTTATTCCAAAAATATTTCAAATTAATACTAAAAAATTTAAAAAATATGAGAATAATTAGGGATTTTGTGAACAAATATTGGGGATAGTGCCTTTATATTTCGATCTTTGTCTTACAT
>JAGFPH010026293.1:0-10484 GCA_018207615.1 Philaenus spumarius
TATTTGAAAAATTGTAATATGCCTCTAATATGTATTCTTTGTTTCTCGAATCGATGTTTTGTTTCTTTGTTTCAAGTTTCAAATGGACATCAGGACATCCCTACTCTAAATTTTCCGATGTCATCTTTGTGAACAAATCTTTTCACGGTATAATGTATATAGGCCTAGAATACTCAAGGTCACTAGATAGATTTGTTGATTTTCTAGCCATTGTAAATAATATATTTGTTCTACTTTAAACACTTTATATACACTAATTTACAAAAAGTTTAAGTTTAAACAAAAAACACAAGCCGTCAAACATTCACAAATGAGTAACGCGTATACCGGTAATTGTAAACGACAAAAAACTTTGATCAGCGTCTAGTTGTACCAATAACTACGTCACAACCCCCCTCCACTTTTTTTGATATTTCCCGAATGAGGCAACTTTTTTACTATAGATGGATTTATTAGACGGCGACCTGCGCGGAAAATCTTGCTCATGTAGGAGAGGTAGGTGAAGGTTCCTCACCATCGCGCACCTCGTGCGCCGATGCAACCCCATCCCCCAGTCATATCCTCTTTTCAGATCTCAGCAGAAAATACGAGGTGCGCGGTGGTGGGGAACCGTCACCTACCTTTCCTACATGAGCAAGATTTTCCGCGCAGGTCGCCGTCTAATAAATCCATCTATATCTAGTGACCTTGTAGAATACTAATGGTAGTGTAGGGTTCACGAGTGGGTGCGCAGTAACTCGTGACGACACAGTATTCTATATACCGTGAATCTTTCTATCCGTGAGGTGCTGCCCTTTTGGTACTATTATCTCTGGGTGCTGCCACCTGGTACGTTCAAATTTGAAACTATTTGTCGACATTTTACATTAAAAATGTTGCTAACTACACTCAAATTATTAACTAACTGGTACAGTACTTAATTGTATCCAATAGGTGTTGCATTATCGTCATTTTACAGTAGTCCGGAAGATGCTGCTACCTACATTCAAATTAATTAACTGTTAATATTTTTCCAGTGTTTTGTTTTGCAGACAAAATGTTGATTTATTTTTTGGTAAGGTGTGCTGACTTCGACCCCTACTCTCTTCACTCACCCCCCCCCCCCCCCCCCGACGACTCGCGACAAAGCGAAGCAAATGCAAACAGATTATGGTATACTGTGATATTTTCACGGGAATGACTATTGATAAGGGCAGAGTTTTTTAATTTTTATATAGAAGTATTTAATAGTGATAGGTGTTTGAATTATAGTACAGTAAGCCTTTTTCATTGTTTTTGTTTGCTATTACCATTGTATTTGGATAACCTAATAGAACTCCGATCCAATGCAATATTTTGTTCCACTGGAAATTCGACTTTTTTGGTGCTATCTATTGGGGAAACGAAGGAAGCTGTTTGAAACACCTATGCTACCAATGCTTTCTCCCTAGCGCTACCTCGCGGCGCGATCATGTACTATTTTTGACAACCTTTTTTCCGGCACACAGCCCCCGTATGGATGCAAGATCTATTTATTATTCATGATCTATGCTATTACCTACCATAAAAAAACTGTTGGTTGTGAAGAATAATTACCTGAGTCTAAATTTGCCAAGTTGGTTGTTATGATAATAATTGTAAATAATTTCAAGAAATGTGTGTTGGTTCAATATAAGCCTAACCTAAAATTGTTTTAAGCTTTTGATCAAAAGTAGGTGTTTTATTTATAATATCTAACAACAGATGTTAGAATTATAATACAGTAAGTTTTTTTTTTGCTTTGTTTGTTTTTATTTTACTAACCAAACCTAAAAAAGATGTTGGTTGTGAAAATAATTTAACTTGATTCTAAATTTGCTAAGATAATGAATATATAAATGCATTCAACAAACAGGTGTTGGCCACACCTAGAATTGTGTTGCTAAGCTTTTGATTCAAATCAGCTTTATTTGTTATAGGACCCAATTTTGTTAGTGAACCCCCAATTTTGACAATTTTCAACATTTAAAATCAATATTTTGCAAAATCTTTTCTTAGAGCACTTCTACATAGTTGTATGAAGATATCCTGAAGGTGTTAAGTCTCTAGTGATCATAGTTTTGGATGTTCGTTGATTATGAATCAGTCAGATCTTCTTTTTATACATACTAGATGCCCTGCTTCTGCTCGCTTCGCTTGCCAACCATAGGCGTTGTGCCGGGGGGGGTTCAGAATTGTGCCTATGTTCAGAGTTTACATAGGCAAAAAGAGCTACTTACCGCATTTTTGCAGACATAAGACCTAGCGAGCGGATTCGATTCCTGACGTCAAAAACCCCCTCTGTGCAAATTTTCATCCAAATCGTTAGAGAATAAATTTATATACAAATATACAATACTCATTCAATAACATTATAGATAAAGATTTTTGTATAAAATATAAAAATTATAGCAACGATGATTAATTATGAAACTTAGTTTGGCTTCAATGTTATTCTTAGTTGAAAACAATAAAAATTACAACAAATACGGATTTGTTTGTATACGGATTTTACGTACAACCAATGATAATTGTTTAGTATTACTTCCGACAAAGGATATGATTGTATAATTTCAGAATAAAGGTTCTTTGATTTTTTATACGAAAAAACCATACCAAGGAGTTTTAATTTCTTATGCAAATAGTTAATTATAATCAATACTCCCATTAAATGCCATTTTTGTGCACAGTAAAATAATTTTATTTCAATGGAACGACAATTACCTGCTAAATTCATCAGAACAGAGATTGCGTCTGCTCCCGATTCCGTGTCTGACAATATCACCCGAGACGAAGTCACATGCATACAAAAAAACTTGAGCAAAGCTAAAAGAAGGGACCTTCAATTTTTTCTGAAATGTGCTGCATAGACATAACCTAACCTATTCAATTATTTATTTAATTATTTTAAAGGTCATTTTGCTTTAATGATGGGTAGAACTATCTTAACCCTGAACTGGTGATGTTGCTAAAATTCACTCAATTGGTGACGTTGGGTCTGGCAGACCCATTTTTAAAATATTTTTATATATGGTAACAATGGAGGAAAAATAAACGTATAAATATATTTTTGCGTAGAGTACAATAGTACAATGCAGGAAAAAAAGTGTTAATGCCAAAAATAAGTTACTACTATTTATTTATTAATTTATGATATATAAAGTACACACCTCAATAACAGAAAAACATTAGACAAAAACTTTTTTATTTATTTTTAAATTATAATTTTTTTTAGAAAAGCACAACTATTTTTAATAAGCATACTATGTGTAACGTTTTTGATAAAAAATTAACATTGGTAGTACGACTTCACACAAAAATTCTGCACCTCTTTTAGTTTTGGTATTTTTCAACTTGTGTTTTTAGTTGTCATGGCTACACATAGCACACAAGCTTGCTCTACACTCTAAACAGTAAGACCTGTTGCATGAAACACACACAAATTTTGTTTTTCTGTCTTTTCCTTTCGGACACAGTTCGCACCTTTTCCTTTTTTCACCGGTTCGTACCTCTTCTCTTGGCACATCTTCTTTCAGGATCCCACCGATCAACGCCTTGAGTTCCCTGGGAAGGTACTGGTTGTGAAGTCTATTCCTCATATGTGGTTCCACAAGTGCCCTGCTGAGATTTTTCTGGAACTGAAGCCGTTCTACCTTTGCATTGCCTCGAAATGAGTAGTGTATTACAAAGGCGTTGACTGAAGAGATATTTAGTATTGCATAGAACAATACAGAAGGCCATCTCTTTGTTCGACGATTAGTGCTGTATAATGCACATTTTTGGTCAAGCGAATCTACGCCTCCCTTTGTAGCATTATAAAAACCAATTATTTCTGGTTTGCTGGTTTCTTCGTCAATCTGGGCGCTGTGATGCATAGATGACACCAGAACTACTGACTTGTTTTTTTTCGGCACATAGGAAACTAGTGTCATATCATTTGTAAATCCGAACTCAGATGACTGAACCGTTCTTCTCTTGTTTGGTAGGAATTCCAAGGGGATTTCTGCTTTATTTTTCTTGACAGTCCCAACATAGGTAAGATCTTTTTTTTTTAACTCACTCACTACTTGTATGGAGGAAAACCAATTATCCCCCGTAACATTTCTTCTGGACGCCTCAATCGGCTTAGTCAAACGAAGAACCGCTTGACTTGGAATCAAGAGTTTTTTCTCTGCTTCAGAAAGTCCAATGCTATCAGAACCCTTCCCTGTATAAATATACCCATTATAAAAATAATGAGTTCTTGCATCTGCCAAAACCATAACTTTCAAGCCATATTTAGCCGATTTTTTCGGCATGTACATCTTAAATCGGCATCTTCCACGAAACGCAACCAGCATTTCATCGACACAGGTATACTCATATGGTGAATAATTCATTTGTGAATTCTCAACCAGCCTATTGAATAGCCAGGATATTGCAGCTGCTTTATCATCAACGACTCTTATAGCTCTTGTATCTTTAGAATCAAATCTCAAACAAGACAACAAAGTTAACAGGTGTTTCAGGGAAATCGTAGCCCTAAATATATCACGACCTGTGCCGTCTGTTGCGTATAGAGATTGTAAATCCTCGTGGTTGGATTTAAAAAGACCAGCATAATACAACAGACCTATTAAAGCCCTCATTTCTATAATATCAGTATCTTTCAGTTCAACTTTCTGAAGATTTTTGTATCTTTGCCTATTTTCCCTCAATTTTTCATTTGTACAAGTAACTATTTCATTTATCATATCATTAGTTATAATAAGCTCCCATGCTTGAAGCTCAGAACATGTATTACCAAGATTTTTGGCTGGGCCAATTATCCCTGGTAAATGCATTCTTGGAATAATGTTTTCAGCAGGTGTCCTTGTTCTACTACGCTCAGGCGGTTGTTTTGACCATTTAAATTTTTCTTTTCCACGGCCATACCAATAATTTGTTGATGTCTGTCCAGAAGACGGGTTACCTATGTCATTTTGATCTTCATCCTCTAAAGGATCAATGACAATATCGGATTCTTCATCTGGACTGATCTCTGAATCTGTATCGTGATCACTAACCTCAAAATCCGGGTCTGCATCGCTGTCATCCACCAAATCTGAGTCACTTTCACTTTCACACAGCATTTCCCTAACATTGTCTGAGTAGTCTGGATCATTTACAGAAATATTACGTGATGAAGACACCATAACACTAACTAACACTAAAATACAAACAGTTACTTAAGTGGTGATGTTGGGTCTCCCAGACCCCAACTAAATTTTCACTATTATTACAAAACACAGGGAATGACGGAATAACGGAACGACGACACACAGGTTCTCAAGACACACTAACTTGAAGGTACTGAAGAGTGGAAGGGGTTATGCGGAGCGGTGTTGCCAATACAACAAAACAAAATTTCCCTCGGGTCTCCCAGACCCAACGTCACCAGTTCAGGGTTAAGTTGAAACTTTGTTTTGATTTCGTACCGTAGGCCAGCTTCCCTCAGAATCAGCCTGTGCCCCCCCCCCCAAATAATAGTCCACGCGACGCCTATGTTGCCAACCCCTTCGGTGACATATGGTAATGCCAATGCACAAAATCCCTAATTTTATTCATAATTTTTACATTTTTTAATAGGGATTTTTATGGAAATGATGATTGATTAGGACAGAGGCACTTGGCTCTAAGTTACGTGGTGGGGCTAGCTGTGATCTGTACATATTGTAAGACATAGATCGAAATAGACACGCAATATCCCTAACATTTGTCCACAAAATCTCTAATCTGTTAGTAGTGTAACAAGAGCTACTTTCATAACAAGCGTAGGAAAAATTAATAATTGTTTTTTTAGTCTTTTTGCATTTCTATACTATTTATCTGATGAATTAATACGGAGCCAAGGGCCATAGGCCTTTGAGACAAGATTTTGAGTCAAAATTCAAAAATACCGTGTAGAGCATCGTTTTATATATTTTTAGGTATGATAATTAAACATAGAGGCCTATAAAAATCCGACTTTGACAGTTAAAGGATCTTAGCGTTCAGGGTCATAATTTTGGGTCAAACGTTTGAATATAAGGTTTTGTTTTATACGTTTTTAGGTACGGGAAATATAATTTGAAAGAGAAATGGTCGTAGCGATTTTGGGTCAAGTTTTTGTATTCATATAACTTTCTTCTTCTTAGTAATTCTATAAAAACTAAAGGTTATAACATAAAATATCTATACTATTAATGCAACACTGTTTACCGTTCTGTCGTAAATATTAACCAACTAACCTAAATAATTTACATATTTGTATTATTAATGTGTTATTCAGGTTGCTATGGTAATAATTCGAAAGCTTTCCAGAAACGTGTATTGATTTTATAGGGCTAACCTAAAATTGTGTTAAACCTTTGATCTAAATCAGCTGTTTTATTTATAAAGTGTAACAATAATAAGATACATTAAATTATATTATATTAGACGTTTGAATTATTATATTTCATAGGTTTTAAAGGCCTAACCTAAAATTGTATTAAACTTTTGATTCAAATCAGCTCTTTTATTAATAATGTGTAACAATAATTATGTTGAATTATAATAGATGTTGGAATTATATTACAGTTCATTGATTTTTCCTTTGTGTTTGTCTTTATTTTGTTAAACCAACCTAAATAAGTTGTTGGTTGTAAAAAATAATTAACTAATTCTAATATGCTAATTTGATTGCTATGGTAATGAATGTAAATGTATTAAAAAACGTTATTTTGGTGTAACATAAACACCTATATCAAAGCCCACTAAAGAATACCGTTGAGGGATGGGCTTGTGTACACCGAGACCTTGAACGCTCCAATCGCCGTAGTGCGACGTTGTCACGTTCTTCCCACTCTTCTAACTGACTGCGGCTGACTCAACGCATTTATAATTCTTTAAACTGTGCGATCAAGCCTCGAGCGGTAAATACCAGAGTGTTCGAGGCTAGTAGATATGGCAACGCTGCACGCCTATCCTATTGGCCGTCTCGCAACGGTATTCTTTAGTGGGCTTTGATATAGAATTGTGTTGCTAAGCATTTGATACGAATCAGCTGTGTCATCTGTTATAGGGCTGCTTATGGGAGTGATGAATTTTCACATTTTCTACCCTTTAAACTCCAAATTTTGCAAAATCCTTTCTTAGTGCGCCTCTACATTATTGGACTGATGTACCTTCCAAATTTCAAGTCTCTAGCTTTAATAGAATTGGCTCTGTGTCAGTCAGGACATTGCATTTTATATAAGAAAAATAGAGATTACCAAGTTTCATCTCTCCCGCATTTTTCCCCAGTTAACTTAATTTTTAACTTCCTGATGCCTGGGCTAAAGTTATACTTTACAATGGTTACTAATAATCGGAGAAAAAAGATTGTATTCATGGGTGGGACTTTTTCTCTGATCTACAAGTTTACAACAAGGAATCAATAAATTCACCATATTCCATACAATAACTGTAGCTCTATCCATTTTTTAATCAACCAAACTGTATTCACAATATATTTACAATTGTAATTTATATACGAGCTTCTAAGAGCTTAGTTTTTAGATTGATTTTTCACTATTGTGTAACACCTTTTTTTATAAATTTTAATAAAAATATAATACATGAACAGAAATCTATAAAATAATTCCTTTAATTAAGACGATTAAGCAGATATAGGTCACTGATGAAACAACAACGTATCTGCTATTACAACGCAACTGCCTCACAATTTTTTCATCGGTGACCTAAGACTTCCTTTCTTAAAGTTAAACACATACTGTAATACTGCATTTATTTATGTTGCAAACAAGTCCAATTCTAAAAGAAAATTACATCTATTAAGAAAATTTAGTCAACACACTTTTATTTTAAATTTCAGTTTTTCAATAAACAATAAAATAACAACTTTTAATGCTGACAGTATAAATGAATATAGGTCCACTTATCAACAACTATTAAAATAACTTAAACCTAAAATAACTTTAAACTTAGAACTAACAACTATTAACAAAAAAATAACAAAATACACTAATCAGACAACCAAATTAACACTAAAAGCACTTTACCACCGTTGTGGAATAATGTGTATTCAAACAAACCAATTGACAAACACAAAACCCTCAGCTTAAGTTCCGATACCAATTTTTTTCACATAGTCGTAGTCGAGTAACCGCCGAGTCGTGACCTGTATCAATCTCTCGTCTTGGAGTTTGCCGACCTTTTCCATGCTCCTCTCGAAAGTACAGATGGCACAAACTTGGTCGAACATCGGATCCAAGGGGGATTTGTACTGTGTGTAGTTATTTTTGTGGGCCCAAAAATGAAATAATCCTTCACAGAAAATATAAATTAAAGTCAACCATCCGGGTAGGAATATCAACAACGGCATGATAAACAATGTAACGTTCATGTTGTGGGCCCAAGGGTTGGCAAGTGTGCTGCGAGGGGTTTCGCACATTGCGCTAGATATGCAGTCTTTATTCAGTTTTAATACAGCTCTAGGAACCTGTAACATAATATAACCCCCAAATTATACAAAATATTTTTAAGAGGCAGATTAAGTAGCAAGCGCACTGTGCTAACTGCGCCTACTTACTAATCAAATGGCAGTTTTCCCTCCAAGCTCATTTACATTAAGATATAAAACTGTTTGAAGCCAAATCATTAAACATCTTTTATTTAGGCAAAATTTAAAGAAACTTCAGAAAGTAATATTACAACTTAATAAGACTACATTTTGATATTTAAATGCTACAGATAGAACATATCATTTTACTAATACTGGTCTCGATACTGGTAGGTTCGATTATAAATGAGAATTGGACACGTGCAAGAATATGTAAAACACTGTGATCATTATTATGAGAGCAGTGTCTGTAGATGTTTATTTACTAACACAGATGCTATAACTTGTGGCATTGGTTGGAGCAGTTTCCATTTGGATGAATTGCTCAGTACAAAATATTCTTCTATATTATTACTTAATCAAATAAAATATTTTGAATATTTAGCGGACAAATAGAATCAAAAAAGAGGTAACCGAACATATTAGGTTAATATTTTTGGAGTTGTTTAGAGTATTAGCACTTACACTGAGGGCGAAAATTGCTAATAATAAGACATATTGGCAGCTATCTTTTAAATTTTGGTAACTGATGGTGGTTTATAGCAATATTTTTCAGCCAATATCTGTTGCAATAAAAGAATTTTTCCTGTTTTTGACTTTTTAAGTTGCTAAGGATGAACAACCTCAAGCGGACAATGTGACCAAACTTGAACCAACTGTAAGAAGTTACAATATACTTTTTTGTTTAACAATACCTAATAAAATATTTGATTTGGTTAATGAAGCCTACAGTTTTTAGGAAGTTATATTTGTAATACAGTAGAGTCCCGCTATTCCGAAAATCCGCCTATTCCAAACAAAGTTCAGAAAAAATACCGTTTTTTAAACATAAAAACAGGACAAATTAAAAAGACGTTCATGAATTTATTAAGACATACATAGAGCCTAAACTTGATGAAAACGCCTGAAACCAAATTGGAATGAAAGCTGGTTTTGATTACTTCACATTTTCCATCCGTTTTGCATGAAGGAAGCTATCGCAACAAGCGTCCGGTGAAAAGTTTGATTCATATATTAGCCATTCAGCTGTTTCTTTGAATTTAAATAATAGGGAAATTAGCCAGAATTATTTTACAAACCTTTTATAAAAACCCATAAACATTGTATCTACACCGTAAACACAGTAATAATTGCTGTAGCAACAAGTATACCGAAATAAATACAGGAAATCACTATAAGTATTTTACCTGGTTATTAGTCCTTCTTGTGACTTCTGGAGTTGTCTTACTTACATCGCGTTTCGAGACCGTAATCTCATTATTAAGTATATAATATTATATTAATCACTATTCCGGTCGTCATATACACACAAAAACACAAGCACATTAATAACAAAAAGTACACAACACATAATTTACAGCGCGACACGGATTGAGCCGGTTGGTGTACACCATCTTATCGTCTATGATACACTTCATTTTATGAAGTGACTTGGATATCAAAATCATGAAACTAAAACAAGTATATTATTAGCTTATAACAGTTGATTTTAAATAAAATTGTGCTTTGTATTTTTTAAGAAATCAAAGCATAATAATTGATCAGTGGCGGCTCCTTGTGTGGTTGTTTGGTTGCACAACCCCCAAGAAATAAAACAAAAAAATAATCACATTAATGTTTCTTTAAAAATATCAGTGCATTATCAATATCAACCTCAATTCAATCCAAAATTATACGGCCAAGAATGTCCCCAAACGGTTGAAAAGCCGAAGAACATCAGCCCAACCTTCGCGCGCAGCGTCGTGGAACGCACTGCTTCTGCAACCACAGTCTTATTCAGTTATTAGCATTGAAACTGGTGGGGAGTTTGTAACTTATGCGTTGCTATGACAACTCACATAAGGCCATCAGGTGCAGTAAAGTTCTACAACCAGCCACCGGGGCG
>JAGFPH010026295.1:0-10484 GCA_018207615.1 Philaenus spumarius
ATCGGAGGATGATGGGAGAGGTATCAAATTAAAGGTATCGATTCAAGTAGCGAGGGAAAAATATAAGTTTTTTCTAAAATTAAAAACTAAGAGGTTTTTGAGGTCCCCGAAAAACGAAAAATCCCCATAAGAAATACTGTACATGAGAATTTAAAAACGTCTGCTTTGTTTACATTAAAACATTTGATATTAAATAAATAAATTAAAAACATAAAACAGCTGTTCTGCAGTTTACATTAAAACATTATTTGGTATTAAATAAATAAATTTAAAACATAAAACAGTTGTTCTGTAAAATAATTTGACAGTTAATGTAAATTATGTTTTTAAATTAAATCTGCTACTTATTAACCTATAAAAGATACACGTTGACACACACATAGAAGAGAAACCTTGTAAGTGTGATTTTTGGAAGGTTGTATGGCTGTTCTATTAACTTTTCATACATTTATACTAATATTATAAAGAGGTAAAGTTTGTTTGTATGTATGTAGGGGGTAATCTCAGGCACTACTGAACCGATTGAAAAAATAGTTTTACTAATAAAAAGCTACACTTTTCCTGAGTAACATAGGTTATAATTCACTTCGATAAAAAGCTTTTTTTATTTCAATATTTGTAAATTTAGCGGAAAAAATTCTTAGGTTAGGCCTAGAATGATAAACCAACAAATGTATTTACATTTATTACCATAGGAACCAATTGAATAAAATAACAGATAATATAGCTGTTTGTTCCAATATATCCATTAACAGCTGATTTCAAAATTTGAAACAATTATTTTTGTATTTCTAGCTTCTAGGTTAGGGTTTTAAAGTGTAGACCTGAGCCTTGCTGGTTCTTTTAACCATTATTATAATTGCTGTTATCAATATAAGAAATAATTTGATTTTAATATCTATCATTATTTATCATCTTAGTTTTGAGGTTATTATTAATCGTACAACTTTATTATAAATAAAACATAACATTTGTTTTTAGAAGGTTCCATTGGGGGTTGGCGTGCGGAGCACGCAGGGGTCTTCCCTAGTATCATCTAATAGTATAAACAGTACATCTGTTCCACGGATACCCTCTAGGTTTATTTTGTTTAACGTGATATGTGTTTGAAATATGTTAACATTTTTTCTGAGTGAAAGTATAAGCACTGAGGAAATATAAGCATTTGCTTCGCCATGAGTCGCTATGGGTGTTGGTGAGTGAAGCTAGCAGGGGTGGAACCCCTTTCTATACATATAAATAAATATTGAGCTTGACTTGTGAGAAGATATATCCTACTTGATAGAATAAACTTTGAACACAAAATCTCACACTATAGTGTGTACAAACATCGGTGCGCTCTAAGTCATAAAATCAACCCTCGCTTCCACACGCACAGACACACACACACGGCCTACCTGCTTAATGGTTCTCCTATGAATCACCAACTAGCCCTTGTGCTACAAAATCACATTTTTCTAACCGTTAACTTTACTTAATTTTTACTCTAATTACTGAACTCTAAATATTATTCCTCGCAAATTGAGTCCAAACACGGTACAATTGTGGCAACTCTAAGGGTACGAACAGAACAAGTGGGCCGCGGTGGTGGTGGAGGTCGCGGTCGACATCCATGTAAAAGAAACACATTGTAGTGAATGGAAGAGAACAGAGCAGGTAAGTCGCGGTGGAGGTTTACCGCGATGCCATCCAGGAGGTTTACATCGATGTTTTTGCAAATCAAATGAGTTTGTTTTACATGAATGTCTACAAGGATGCTTCCCTGTGATTGGTGCGGTCAAGGCAAAGTTGCCATCCCCCCCCCCCCAGAGCAGCTCGCGTATAACACGTCTGGCGTCTGTCATTCCGTGCGCTAGCTCGACTGAGCAGCGCTGGTAACCTCCTTCCTATGTGCTGTCGACATCGACCGCGACTTAACTAGTAACATCCACCGCAACCTCCACCTCCACCGCAACTCACTTGTTCTGTTCTTACCCTAAGCGGTTTTACTGTCAGTGGGTTACAAAATCATAAATTTGACTACTTAAAAATTGTTATTGACATTTTATTTGAATTAACTCGATCACAATAACATATTATATAATTACAGTAATTCTAGTAGTGATTTCAAACGTTTGCAAAACACGAAGACACTGAATTAGAATCAATATAACAGTGAACGTATACTAAGAGTAAAATAAAAATAATTACAAGTTCATTTTGCAATGTTACTGTACAATAACTAATAAATCAATAAAATAATATTATAATACTAACACAACCCTATTTACATAACCATCCAAGTATCTTCTAAAATTTCCAACGTACACATTTCCTAAAATTTCCTCTGTTGCGTCTTTCATCTGCATTTAAATTTTCCAATTTCTTAATAGGACAGGGCTATTGTTTTTGTCATTTTTGTTTACTACCGTCTTGTTTGGAAATTTATTTAGCTTCGTGTTAAATTAACTTCCCGTATTGGCATAGTAAAGTTATATTCTTATAAAAATAGTTTTTTGGCCTAACATCGGATGGCGGAGTATATACGCTTGTGATAATTTTACTCTTAGCATAAGTTCCTTGTTACATTGCCATTTATTTAATTTTTGAATACATTGGGATTTTAAGTAGACATTTTTAAGAAGCCTCCTCTCATTTACTTTCGATATTGCTATCGAGATTTTTTTATAATACGTTTATTAAGTCAAACGCGTTTCAACGACAAAGTCACCATCTTCAGTGGAGCACGAGCTACAATAGTCAAACTATAACTTAAACTATAAATAAAATTGAAGTTTCTGTCTGCGATTTCGAAATATATACTTTCTTCTAAGCTCATATGGTTATTCACATTTCACCAAAACCTAAACATGGATTTTTTATTTTTTGTTTGTCCGGGCTAATCTCCGGAACGGCTGAACCAGTTTTGACGAAACTTTCATTTGCATGTAGATGACTTTTCAAAGTTGAATGGAGGCTACAACTTATCCCGGAAATAATTAGAGTTCTTATTTAAAAATTTAAAAAATGTAAAAATTACGGACAAAATTAGGGGTTTGCGAACGGACGCTATACGCGACCATTATAAATGAACAACTGGTTTGGATCAAAAGCTTAACACTTTGACAAATTCATCTGTGTTTTAATTTACTGTGTACGCTGGTATAACCGTTAAATATATATCAAAACAGTATGCAATAATGTGAAATATACAATACACACAGATGTTAAATAGGTACAACTCAAAACATGATTAGCAATTTTTATGTTCGTTTTGGGAGTTATGAGTAATAAACTGGCGGAAAACTGGAATTTAGCGTTTATTGATACATAGCTAATAATTTACGTAGGCCTAAAAGGGACACATAGATCGATTTGGGCCAAACTCACTGTCGTTTTTGGGCCATGGAACTCGGATCTAAAATAGTTTTTTTAATTGCGTGTGATGGTAAGGTACAATATTTACCCCACATTCCTTTTACTTTCTCACTATACTATAGTATAGAGAAAGTATAGTGATCGCAAACAAAATCGATGTTGATATTTTTGTGGAAATATCCGTTTTGGGACCCCCTGAGTCAAAAAAATTGGTTTGTACAAAATGTCTGTCTGTATGTGTGTATGTATACAAAGCTAGAGCGAAAACTATTCGATCGATTTCGAACAAATTTACACCAGACATGTCAAGTAGGCCTGTACAGATGCACGAAAAACGGTTTTGAAACATTTTGAAAAACAACCCCCTTTTTGGCAAAAAACCCCCAAAAAAATAAGTTATTATTTTTTTTTATAAAAAACGGCTCTAACGATTTTGATCAAATTTGGCTTATTTGTAGCATTTAATGTAGGCCTACCCTACGATATGCAAAAAACCGCATCTTTCTAAAATTTCTCGTTTAGCTAATAATAATAATAATAATAACTGACTTTTGGGGGTTTTTTGGCCATAAAGGGGTTTTTTCAAAAAATTTCAAAACCTTTTTTCGTGCATCTATAATTGACGTGTGTGGTGCAAAATTGTTTGAAATCAATCGAATAGTTTTCTCTCTACATAATAATAATAATATTTATTAGTTAATCTTCTACTTTAATAAAAAATCACCTCTCCTACCCCACCCTACAAGTCACAGTGAATCTGTTTAATAATTTAAATATGTTTGTGAGAAAGTATGTGCCAGTTCCTGGTACCGTTTATTATTTATCTAATCATATTTGCGAGCGAAGCCTATTAGTTACTAAATAAACTTCTTCCGTGTATTTAAAACTCCTGAAAACGATGCAGTCCATGGTCGTAACAAGCATTTGAATCTGAGACAAGTTTCAGGGACCCGTGCGCTAACCCCTCCACTGAAATCAGTATCAGAAACCACACACAGCTGTGATAAATTAGAGTCATGACAAACGTTATATAAATTTGTGAAAAAAAACTGTACAACGGTCGATTGTTTCATAGTCTCTGTAATTGGACGTTTCTTATTAAACTCTCTTGTGTTTATCACAAGACAGACCACCCATAAACTTGGTTTATCTGTGAATCCTGTTCTGTCTCTGAAAATCTCGATCGATACGGGTCAGAGTTCGAGCTAAGGGTAGATTGGAAATGTCAGCGAGATAAGACGGACAGAATACTTCCAAAGTATTTCAAGGTCCTTCGATTGTGTATTCAGTCGAGGAAATTCCACTAACCATCCAGAACAATAAGTGTGATCCAGTAGTAAGGTTGGCAATGAACCTACAAATAATTCCTCATGACTATCTATCAAGAGTTTTTTCAATAACTGTTTATAAATTTGTAATAATTCGATCACGCAGCTGAACCGTTGACGTGAGTTAAGCGAACGTCCGAAATGAATTTGATATGTTTTAGGGTTTCAACCAACCATTTAGAAAATTGGTCTACTCATAAAGGCGCTGAAAAGCTTTATTTAATACACGCGTACGAAATATATTAGTAGAATTTGTTTGCACCTCAGCCTCCATTTCCGGCTCACGCGCTGTTTCGTCAATGACTACATATCATTAGTCATTGTTTTCGTTCCGCTCTTAGTAGGGGGGGGGGGGGGGGGGGTCAACAATTTTCTTTATGTCAAAATTCTTGCCTTAATAGGACCTTTACAGTAAATGTATCAGATGACTATTATTGGTCCCATTTGAAAATGTTGAGTTACCCTCCACATCGATCAATTTTAAACAAAATTATTTTTGCTAAGCAGCCCCTCACTGCAACGAATATTGCCGCAAACAGAATTTAGCTATCTTAACAAATAACCAGTATAAAGAGGGGTGCAAGTTATTTTATAGCCACTCTGTATGTACATTATACAATAGGCTACATAGGAAAATATAAAAAATCCGAACTCTTTGCTCCGCAATTTTGGATTGGGGTATTGGAGAGGGGTTAACTTTACACCAATTTTATCGTCTCAACGAGGGCTTTAAAATGAGGTATCACACAATAAGGGTTACTATTTAAAATGTTCGACTTGCAACCTTTAATCCTTAAAGGAATAAGAGTAAAATTCATTCATGCACCTAAAAGGTGCACAATTTGCCCAATATAACTTCCTGAAAGTTTGGAGTTAATACGTGTAACAGGTTTACAATTACGAAGGGGTTGCTGAACGTTTGCATATATTATATTTTTATATTATATAAAACGGCAAAAACGTTTCTCCTGTGTGACAGATACAGTATATTACATATATTATTTTTAATGGCTCCCAAAACGTGTTACGGGGACCATGATCGGTGCTCATTGACCTTAGGTCTCACCATAAGAGACAGTGCAATAGCTCATCTTTCCTATGGAAATTTTCTAATAAGTTAACCACAAAATATACGTACAGCATAATATAGTTTTCTTGTTTACAAACGGACCTGTTTTCGTATCTAATAGTTGCCTAGTGTTTTTACTGAGAAAACAATCAACGGACCAATTTAACTGATAATTTCAGTGATCGATTAGAACTAACTATAAATCACTGAAACAGGTATCATAAAGTCAGCGTTTTTCTGTAACAACCTGGTACAACAACTAAACAACCGATACCAACGGAACTTTCACTGATTGCGGTTGAAGATAAAAACTCACATGTTCTGCAGGAGAAAGGCTTATGGAATTCTTAAAATTAACTCCACTGTCCACGAACTCTCGACAATATGTTCCCTATAATTAAAATTGCACTAATTAAATCGAATAAATTAATTGCGATAAAATTATCATAACATAATATGTTATGATAATTTTATCACAATTATTATGCTAAAAGTAATAATATTTCATTACTGTTACTACAGATAAAATACATTTACACAGATGTTTAACTGAAATAGTTAAAGAGTTCGAGTCAATAATCAGTCAGCTGTTTGCCACCAGGGCTATAGAATACCAGTCCGCCACGGAGGGTTGTATGACAACACGACTGAATGCGACCTGGAACCCTTGGGGGGCAATAAATATATCTGCAGGGCTACGACAGCACGACGTTGCCGAATCTCATTAGCGACTCAGTCGTATAGACGTAGTCTGCGCGAGGTCCCAGCCCCTAATCCCTCCGCGTCTACCTGCGAGGCTGTCTTGAAGAAAACTTTATCCATACCAGAACTGAGTTCATAGCTAGACAATATTTACCCCTTTAAAGTCACTTCACATATTTTGCCGATAACAGTATGATTATAATATTTGTATAATTATAATATTTCGTCGTATTATCACTTTATATAATTAGAATTAAAAAAAAACTAGAGGACTTACCTAAACTGTTTAATCACAGTATTTTGCCGATAACAGTATGATTATAATATTTGTATAATTATAATATTTCGTCGTATTATCACTTTATATAATTAGAATAAAAAAAAACTAAAGGACTTACCTAAACTGTTTAGTCACAGTATTTTGCATGAGAACATTGCATGTATTTTGCATGTATATGCATTGTAAATTTGCTGAGTACGCAGGGGTACGGGCTAAATATTATCACCACTGGCTGTCAAACGCTCATCAAGATTTACCCCGGTCAAGCCGTGCAGACTACGACTGCACGACGGAGCCCACTCGCAGCTGCACCACCGTCGTGTTGTCGTAGCCCTGCAAACCAGGTAAACCGATGACCCTTGGCAGTTTTATTGCACCGTCGTGTTGTCGCTTTACCGCCACGGAGAACGTTCCCGTGACTGTCACTGTGATGACGTCACAGCGGTAATGCCTGCTCCATTCCCACCGCTTCTCGTAAGTATTTTCTGCTACAATAATTTCAATTTATTATCAAAGCTGTACAATTTTTATGATGGCCTCTTCTTTATTTAGTTTTAGTATTGACACTACACAAAGCAACAAGTAGACATTAAACAAAGATGTAAGAAGAAGACAGGGTTACAATTAAACTAACTAATTGCGTTGTAGTGTACTAACGTTAGCATACTTTTAATTCGAGTCTCCAAAACATTTCTGAAAACTAAATACGAAATAGAACAAAATGTGTCACTATTGAAAATAATGGTATTAATTACAATAAACCACTAAAACTTGAATGTCATACTGCAGTTTAATAAAACATGTGTAATATTTATAAAATAAAACACATACAACTTATAAATACTTACACATAATGAGTAGCTTGTATGCAGATATGCACATTGACATAATAATTATTGCTGACATAAAATACTTTTTTGGAAATAAAACTGCTTTATAGAAATTTCCCTTCCCTAGGCCTTAGGGAATAGTTAATTTAATAGTTGAATCTAAACAATTGAACTATTTTAATTTAAACTGACTATGTGCAATATAATTTAGTCTAGAAGTTTAACTTAAAATTAGTATATGTTTTATTTTTGTCATCAATAATTTTATCACTCTAGGTTTAAATTTGACTCTAATTATTTGTATATTATATATTTATTTAGAGTCAAAAGTTTAACGGAAGTAAATTCAGTAGCTTTGTTTACCGAGTTCTTCTTTGTCCTACGAATGTAATATCTAATAAAAGAAATATACGTAGCATAAGTGTAGGCTAATGTATAAAATCGTATCTATAATTGTACAAATAAATTAATAAATAAGTATTACCACTGAACCACTGATTATTGTTATTGATCTGTCCCTTATTTGTTATTAACATATTGTAATGTACGAACCCGCTAAGGAGTGATGCTAAATCCCAACCCTAATAATAGCTGTACGGGTTTAGTCACGTCACGCTACCAATGAAATGGACATTGGACTTCCTAATTTTCTTCTATGCGAAAACAAAAGTGTTTTTTCGGATTGGTCGGGTTTAATGGGATTACTTCAGCCATCACACAGCAAAGGTACGTTTTATACATTTCTGATACTGCAAAATAACACAAGACTAGTTTAAATAGGCTCTTGAATGGCTGAACTAATTTTGAAAAAAAATAATTGAGATTAATAGTACTGTTTTGATTGCTGTTGGTTCCTTTTGGAGGAGCAGCTTATTTCAAAGTATTACCACGGTTCCTTGTCATAATCAATTTGCTCGACGGTTTTTCAGGTGTTGTTCCCCGTTCCCAGCTGTTAACGCGTCAACAGCCTAGGTGATATTCACGACTCATCGCGCTTATTTAAACAGCTGTTTCGGGTTTTCAGAGCGACGTCGAAATATATCGCGTTGTAACCGGACAAATCGTAACCGAACCAGTTGTACACAGCACCAATTAATAGAAATATTTAGACCAATTTAAACCCACAGACCGGACTAATTAAACCGACCGCGCATGTGCAAGAGAAGCTGTTACAATTGGTCGCTAATTACCGGGGCTACGATCATTAGAAGGGAGACCTCAGGGTTATTGCTTGGAATCCATCTTATTCCTCAGACCCCACAGCAAGTTAATGCACACGAACCGGAAATACTTTTTACAGTCAAAACATACTTGGATTACTTTTTGTAAATGGTGAACCGATTCTGTTGCGAGCGCATAAAACTAAAACTCGTGTAAACTGACTCCGTCTTAGAGTTAGTCTAGTATTTCGGAAATAAAAGTTTATTTTTATCTTTATTATCTGTCTGTTAACTGAAGAAATACGTTTGTGGCTTTTTGAGGAAAGTTTTTAGGGATATAGCCACCACGTTTGGCTGTTCGATATCATTCTCCCCCAACACACATACACCTACACGCTGTAACTATCCTTAGGGTACGCGCAAAGTAAGGAGGTGGAGGTAGCCTAGAGGTATAGGTCACTGCTTAAGGGTCTGCTCGAGTAAACGAGAAAGCAACCGGAAACGAAAGCGCTTCTCACTATATCCCTATCGAAACAGCGCAATTTCTTGCAGCTGAACGCTTTGACATTGCCTCATTTCAAACCATTTTATAAGTCTATCTTTTGTAATTGAGTGTTGAAAAAAAAAAAAACTGAATATTCTTTATAAAATTTCGAGTCCGGCTTGCAAATTAATTTTCATTATTAATTTTTTATTGTGTTAGGAAAAAAATTCAAAATATGTACAGTACTTACAAAATGTCAGTTACATAACAAATCAAAAGCATTTAAAGAAATGTAAATTGCAAGACGGATGCGTATTGTGACTGTGCTTAAAATGAGACCTTGCAAACAAGTTTATGATAAAAAGTAAACGAAATAAATGTTTTGAAATTTAACGTTGCTCTTATGGGATAAAAATCCAAGATGGCCGCCACTACAGCAGACCCTTAAGGCAGGATACCCTGTCCGCCAAATTGAATCTGATTCCCATAAGAGCAATGCTACAGAATAAGTAATTTTTTCCCGTTAATTAGTGAAATAAATTACAAAATTTGGTTTCATTTTAAAGAACTGTCATATGCGGATGTTGATTGCTGAATACATTTTCAAAAACCGTTTTATTGTTTTCATAAACGTATGATATAAATAGTAAAAAATAGTAAACTTTATTAATGTTTTACTCAGTTGCATAAAGAGAAATTGCAAAAAACCTTAGCAATCAACACCCGCAATTTATTTTACTTAAAGCAAAAAAAAAAAAAAAAAAATACAGCTTTCGTTTTTGACGAAAATAACACAAAAATATGCTTAAAAGTGAAGGTATGGTTAGGTTATTTTAATATTAAATTTAGGGATCCGAGCCTGTTATAGTGCCAAGCTCAAATATAGATAAATATTTGTTCGACGAAATTTCTTTGTTATTTACTTATAATGTAGTCACCAGAAAGTCTGTATTTCAAATTGATTTGTTTACCACCTTGATGGTTATACGATTGGTCATCATCCGTATTAGTAAACAACTATCCGAATCAGTTTCCCAGTTTCTGAGACTATCTGAAATATGCAAAAAGTATTCTAATATTAGTAAGACATAGAACAACATGTATACCGGCGTTGACAAACCGTTTCCCGCCAGCTGGTTTTGGCCTGTGCGCTCAGGTCCAAACGATTCCACGACCAATAAAACTTTGGAACGTGCCTGGTTTGGGAATTACAATTCTTTCCGGTGAATTTCTCGCCTACTTTGTTGGGTAAAGGAATACGTCTCGCATGTGGT
>JAGFPH010026298.1:0-10484 GCA_018207615.1 Philaenus spumarius
TCATTAAAAAAGTAAACTTTTTTGGCTCTTGTAATTTTTTTGTAAAGTTAGCGGTTTTTGAGATATTTGACATTAAAAATTTTAAAAGGCCGCCATTTTGAAAATATTTAAAATAATGTTCTAGTTTTTGGTACAGTAATAAAAGGTTAGGGAACAAATAGATATACAAAGTTTGAGCTCAATATCTCTTCTACTTCCAAAAATATTAGGTATTTTGTAAAAAACACATACAGACAGACAGACGAAAAAATAAGCTCCGTAGACCCATGTTTATATTGTGAAATATGTTTGTTTGGATCCCAGGAACATATCCACAAAAGGGGTCCAGAGAGTTCGAGGACACCCTGTATATGTAAATATATATGTAAATATGTGTAAATTGTGAAATTTTTAGTGAAATTAGTTGAGCAGTTTTAAAGAATATAGAAAAAGTAAATGTATAGATTATTATTGAATTGTACAGGTAGTTATTCAATTTCATTCTTTTGACTTAAGTAATCACATTTCAAATGGTTTTTTCTATCACATAAAAATAATATTACATAATTTTACCTTGTAAAATGATAATTTAATGTATGTGTATTGTATAGGGGTAGTAACCCCGTTTCGATTTCTTAGACTGTAATTGGGACGTCTTAACACTCCTTTTGAATAAACTGGCTTTTTAAGAAATATTTTATTAATGGCTGAACCGACAGACGTTGTCCTGTCCAAATTTCAAGACATATTTTTAATCGTTTTGTAAATTTGTGATAAGCAGTTGAAATACGGTAAAAATGAGAAAAAAATACTTATTTCTGAGTGATCATTGTATCTATTCACGATTGTGGAAATTAATTGTGGAAATAAATTTGAGGAGGAGAACCTTCAGAAGAATTCTGATTGAAAATTTTACTTGTGACATCAGTAAAAATCAGTAAAAATGCTACACCGATGAAATGTTCGACATGTGTAATGTGTATTTAATGTGATCGATTTAGAACCATGCTGTTTTGTTGCAAAATGTAAGTTATAATTATTGAATTAAGTCAGCATTTCATGTAAATAGTCAAAACAATGAAATGCTTTAATTCAACCAATTCGAATGATTTGCTGTGACGTCATTATTTCCTTCATTGCAATCCTTTATAATAAAATACCTTTTTTGTTTTGGTGTCTGGAGTGTAATCAAAGCTGGGTTTTCCGACACGGAAACAGCGGATATTTATATTAACTACTTTTCCATATGTTAAGTCATTTGATGTTTGACTTATAATACAGTAAACCTTTTGATTGCTTTTACCTAATCTAAAGAAACTGGTAGTTGTGAAGAATAATTACGTACCTGATTTTAAATTGACCAAATTGGTTTCAAATAAACGTGTATTGCTTCTTTGTAGGCCAACCTTAAATTATGTTCAGTTTTTGATCCAAATTATTTATAATATTAAGTATGTTTAGTTGATTTTTGTTTGTGTTTGTTTTTAGTTTGTCAATCCAACCTAAAAAAGGTGTTGGTTTTGAATAATAATAAACTGATATTAATATGCTAAGTAAAGTTGCTATGGTAATGAATGTAAACAAACATGTATTGCAAGCATTTTATCAGAATAGCTGCTTTCGTAAGTTATGGTCTTGAGTTCATAGAAAAAAGGATGTAAAATTTTTCCCGAAATTGGAAATTTTCCTTGAAACTTTTCAAATTTTTCTTTCCATAAAAAATAATTCGTACTGTTACGAGCATTGTAAAACAAAAAATAGCCAAATTGATCTAGCCGTTCTCACGTGATGCTCTTACCAACGAATAGAATTTCATTTTTACTATATAGATTATAATAATAACCCCAAAGCTAAGATGGTAAATAATGTTAAATGTTCAAATAAACTTATTCCGGATATTTTACAACAGCAGTTATAATAAAGGTAAAGGCTCGGCTCTCCACATTCAAAACTACGATATTGGATAACAATTTCAATGTTAAATAACCAAAACATACCTTCACTATTAAGCATATTTTTGTGCTGTTTTTTTGTTAAAAAACGAAAGCTTTATTTTTTTTCTTAAAGTAAAATAGATTGTACGTATTGATTGCTAAGGATTTTTGCAATATCTCTTTTTGCAACTGAGTAAAAAATTTATAAAGTTTACTATTTTTTACTATTTATATCATACGTTTATGAAAACAATAAAACGGTTTCTGAAAATGTATTCGGCAATCAACATCCGCATATGACAGTACTTCAAAATGAAACCAAATTTTTAAATTTATTCCACGAATTAACGGAAAAAAATGACTTATTCGGTAGCATTGCTCTTATGGGAATCAGATTCAATATGGCGGGCAGTGAAGCGCCCCCTTAAAAGAACCAGCAAGGCTAAAGTCTACACTTTAATAAAAACCTAACTTAAAAGTTAGAAATTCAAATAGGCATAGTTGCTTCAAAAAATGAAATTAGGTGTTAATGGAAATATTAGAGCAAACTGCTGTTTTATCTGTTATTTTATTCAATTGGTTGCTATGGTAATTAATCAGTCTAGGCCAAACCTAAGAATTATTTCCGACTAAGTTTACAAATATTGAAATAACAAATGTTTTTATCAAATTGAATTCTAGCCCAAGTTGCTCGGATAGTAAAGCTTTTTATTGGTAAAACTATTTTTTCAATCGAATATTTTTTTCGAACTACTACCCCCTACATACAAACAAACAAAATTTACTGTTTTATAATATTAGTATAAATTATTGATTACATATTATCATTATTGATTCCAAACATTATAAGGTCAAACAAAACACTTTATTTTCATTTAGAATAATCATAAAACATAATTTATTTTACCACAATAAATAAAAATATATCCCTTGATGCTTAAATCTTACCAGTCTTTTTTTTTGTCTCCTCATTAAGATACCATGGTATCCAATGGAAGTTAGTGTTTGATCTAGCTTACTACTATCCTCCTAACACAATTTCTTCTGCTAAGGACGAACAGGTATTTTTAGCACTTCCAAAATGTTTTGAATATTGAATTTGAAAAATGACACATCCTTACATATTTTTCATTTAAAATCTAGATCAACATAAGAGAATTTTATATTTCAAAGAAACTCGTCAATATTTTATTTTAGAAAAAATCCTTAATACCAATATACAGTACACACAGATTCAATCAAATGATACCAAAAATGAAATGGTTTAAATTATTTCATTCAACTACACAATTCCCCAACTAATATACATTTTTCAGTATGAAACAATTTTGAAAGTTTATTCAGCGTAAATGTATAAGATCTTATACATTCTATTCCAATTCACTTTTGGTTTTAGCTATTTGATCAAATACAATATTGAATAAAATATATCAAATAAAAAACGATACTCAGTTTATTGATTTTAATTTTATTACTTTGGTAATATTATTTATAAAGCTTCTCTTAAAAATAAAAAACCAACACAATATTAAAAACAAACATTATGTTTGAATGCAGTAGCCTAATTATTTGATTAACAGTACAAATAGATTTGTAAATATGAAAGTATAAATACACATTGTACCATGCCTATATCGTGTAATTTTGACGTGAGTGTCAATTCTGTTATCAAATTCCCTACTATTGGTGTTACTGGGGGTTTGGGAGTTGACAAAGTAAGTCTTTGTTGCACATTTATTGGTTGTCTGGTGCAGGACATTTTGGGAATGGTTTGATTCCAGGTAAGGTACTACAAGTACTCTCATCACTATCATCACTGTGAAAACATTTTCTTTTCCTGGATGTTCTACTCTTGAGTCTGAACTCAAGTCCGATACTTCTTCCGTGTTTTAAGCTTGGGCTTGGGTATTTCGCATGTTGCTGGAACAAATTCAACTATTTTATCAGTAAAAATAACACACCAAAATATATACACAAGAGGTATTATTTACATACTGTCACAAACCATTTCATACAACAAAAAGTGGAAAGTGTTTACGTTAACAATGACAAAATTTGCTATCATTTAGGCCTAATACATATTTACAAGTTGAAACTTCATTCACATTCAATTTAGAATATATCAAATATTTTAATAAAACAGGTTTTTATAAACACACAAACATTTGATCTGGTATTCTTGGAAACAATTATTTTTTACTTTAAAATTATGATAATTTAATTCAGTGAATCAACAATTTCAGCTTGAATGTGTAAATAATATGTTTACTTAGCTTAATCTGTTAGTGAGTAACACATACGATATGAAGACTGTACACTTCAGGAAAGTGCATTCCCATTAAAACAATGCAAAATGAAAAACGTGTTTTTTAACCCTAGATCACTATTCATTTGTAAATTTTAAGATGGGGTTTGCCAAAAGTAAAAATCTCTGTCTACGGGAGACCTAAAAATGAACTCTTTCCTTTAGCTTGAGTTTGGGCTTGACTGTGCAAGTGTGTAGTGTTGTTTTTGTGATTCCCACCATTCCATTATTGTGAGTTAATGAACAAACCATAATCGTGCTAACGAATGGTAGGTGACAGCATAACTTTCAACTTTATATGTCTTTGTCATGCTTAAAAAATAAACATGTGTAGGCACTAATATTATTTTTTTTAAACAATATAATGTTAGTTTTCATAAAAGGTTTTGATTTTTGTTTAATGTTTTTTTATGTATGTTAAATTTTTTGTTACAATGACATATATGTAATTTTTTTAAACAATATCAACAACATTGTTTTCCTATAATTTAATTTAAACATCTGTAAAATATTTAAATACAATTTCTGTGGCACCAACACCTCAATATACAGAGTAGGCCTAAATAAAAAATTTGGGCATTCTATTGTTATATTATTTTTGTGAAAAAAAAACTAGTTGTCAAATTTATTAATGGTTGTTGGTAACGATATCAAAATATGTTTAGTAATCTAGACGTTCGTCTTGTTCTGAGGTATAATATTAATATGTCATTACTTTTAAAAACAAGTATTTTTCTCATATTAGTACTGTGTTTTAAATTTTATTATGGACTAATGTACTTATTAAATGCCACTTTATTTACTTTTTCTATCGTCATTTATAAACTTTTGTTTTAAAATTAAATTTCACAGTAATCGAAGAATAATGATTTAATATGCAAAAGTAATGATTTGATTGTAGAAATTAAATACTACATTACCGGATATAATACAACATACTAAGTTTAGTAAAACTTCATCTTAACATTTTGTGTTCTATACCATTTCCAATTTGCACCTTGCTACAAGTGTTTCCTTTGCATTCCCTAAGATATATATATCATTGTAGCAAACCATCAATTATATATCTAACAAAAGAAGTCGTTAAAAGTGATATATTATTTTGTTATGATTCCATTGGCTTTACAGCAATGTTTCGATTGGATAGGATATCGGTAAAACTAACAGTCAAGTGGCATTTACAAAAAGTGCTTAAGAAGACAAATTAGATAATTAACTTAAGTTATAAACATCAGAAAACAATTTAGGGCAGACATTTTATCTATAACATTAGGCAAAAGGAAAAATGGCGGAAGAAATTGTTATTTTGTCACATTCTTAACTTCGGTGATAAGGTTGATTACAGGTAGAATCAATCATTAGATTTGTAGAGGTTGTTGTTTTTCTCACTTGTACGGTTCCTTAGTGAAAATGTTTTTTTTTTTAGTTTTTCAATTTGAATGATTTTGAGTTATGGTGTTAGTAGAACAATATCATCAGGCTAGAAATATGAATTGGATATTGTGTGACATAATCGTGTCCCTTTTTTTAATACTTTAAGTAGGTTCTTAAAATTAAAGACCTTTAAATTGACCTTGAGTAACCTGTAATTATTCCGTTTATGCGTGATCATATACAAATTTCTGAAAAGTTATTTTAAAAGACTAAATTACTTGATCATTTGAACAGATGTAGACCACTTCTAATCGGATCACTTTGTATTACTATATACTATGTAACGGCATAAAAGACAGTATTGGCTAAAAATGTAACCCTTTCAATTTAGTATTATTTCATCTTATTTGTTTAACTGTATCAGATTGGACAAACACCTTTAATATGTAAGCCACTCTTCTTTCCTTGTCTTAATATATTGCACGCACCAGTCACTTTTTGTTAACCAGACCTAAATATAAAGAAAAAAACTAGTAAGAATTAGAAAAATTAATATTCAAATGAAAACTTAAAGTTTTAAACATATCAAAGTTATAACATGCAAATAAGTATTAAATTAACTTTGATTTCATACACAGTTTAACATTTTACCATTGTTATCAATGGAATATATTATAAGACCTTACAAGAGTTTTTTCCTAATGATCTACGTCTAAAAAGTAGCAGACATTTAAATAATAATTTTACATAAAACACAGTTTAAATGAAAGTGCTAATTTAATTTCACTATTAACATAGGCCTACACATTTATATATGTTTGTCTCAAGAACATTTGAAAAGCTTTGGGAAAACCTATTTGACAGAATAAATGAAATAAAACCTGGATGAGTATTACGAGATCATTTTTTGAAAGTTTAATAGACATTTATGTTCCATTTACGTTATTGTGAACTGTGTTTCCTGCTAAGAACGGTTAAAACGAAACTTGATATGCATTTTTAATTGAATTAAACACTGTACATAAGAAGATCTTAGGTTTTGTATGTAGTATATTATACGTTCATCAAGACTTATAGGTTATATAATTTTTGATTAGGCTCACGTCTCCATGACTAGTAACTAGGTATTCATTGTTAGTTTCTATTGATTAATACTTAAATATTGCCGTACCCTCTAGCTGAAGACTTAGTTTAAGCTGGCATTATAAAATACGTTCAAATGCATTCAATACTACCAACATAAGCCATCTGAAAGCACCTTTCTCGTAACTAAAACGCAATAGAGTGCTGAAAGGCTAAGACATTAACAACTGATAAAATGGCTGGATAGTTAACTTTGGGCGTTGTCATATTTCTTACAAACCATTTACACAAAAATTATGTTAAGTTAAAATATGTCTTTTATACTTTTATAAGAATGCGAAGGGCAGCATTAACTTAAACCAAATTTATAATTATTATAAAATTATATTTAACTATACATTACATTATCTTCATATTAGCTTAGCAATTCAAATCATTCCAAAGAAGAATGCACCAGTCGTTATAAATGTTTGAACCGAATTTAATAATACATTATTATTTAACCTCAAAGTGGCAGTCAAGACTGCAGTCTCTCGGGCCCAAATGCAACCCGCTCTAACATTAGCGAGAATTTGCATATATTTGCAAAATCGATAATTTAATCCACTCATAATATTCCAACCGTAATAAAACTGGCACCATTGGAAAGGAAATGAATTAAACTTTAATTTTTGTATTTCCAACTTTTTCGTAAAACGTATATTTACATACGTAATCATCGTTTTAAAATATGCATATACAGCTATTTCAGCTCGCGAATCTGCATACAATTGTACTGTTATTTCCCACGTCTTCAACGTTCACGCCCATCTACAGAAATATTTATATCGAGATTATAAAGCTACCATTGCATTCGTCAAGATTTTATCTTTCTAATGGTACCTTCCAATCACATGCCACTATTTTACAGGATCTATTCAAACGATTTCGAAAACATTATGGAACTGCAGTATTTAAATAATCAACATTAAAAATGATGTTGCTCCACCGTGAACAGATACACTGTAGGTGGTAGGAAGTAATGAGGATTATTTAAGTAACCATATAATAAAACGTGTTACATTTTGAAACTAAACTAAATATATGAGATTTTTGCCTCTTAGATTCCCTTTGTAGTATAGAGTAAATTGATTAAAATTATAAGTAATTCATCTTATAATTATAAGTTTATACTATTTTTAATTAAATTTGTATATTGTCTATTACATATATAATAAATAATTTCATTTCATGCAGAGAATATATAAGCGAGCATGGGAGTATACTTGGGTTAATATGTAGCATATGTAAAAGCCCAACCCAATTGTCTTGTCATTATTAGTTACAACATTGTATGGCAAACAATTTAATTATGGAAAAAGAGTGGTCAAACATAAAGGGGAAACTTCAACTCTTGCAGATTCTTAAGAACAACACTTGAAACCATTTCCAAAAAGTCCGATAGTAATATCACCCGTTTTTAGTACAGATATATTTTGGTTTCACAAAGATTTTGCCTGAGACTTTTAGAACCACCATTTGACAGTAAGTTGTAACCTAAACTTCTTTCCTTTCCTCATTAAGAACTAAGTATGCAATTAGTGAAGGAATCTGAGAACTTGCAAATTGCATTGCTTAAAGTTTCTGTTTCCTTGTTATATATTAATAAACAAAATCACACAGTTTTCTTACGACATGTATGTGTTTATATCACAACATTTAAGTTTATTTATATTCTATTTACTTAATTTTGTTAGTTGAAGTGTTAAGAGTGTTTTTTATTACATTATAATTTTTAACGTTTTAAAATTTAAAAAATGATCAAATATTTTAAAGCACTTACCCATTTTTTTTGATACAGGTAAAATTCAACCCTTGCGTTTTTTAACATACACAATACACAAATATTATAATACAAATTAAAGAAACGCTAAAACGAAGGTGTGCATAGTATTAATATTTTCAAATGTGTCGCCAATTAACTTACTGAGAAGTTTCAGATGAAGTTTAAATTTTAAAATTCAAGTTTATAGGCTATTAAAGTTAGAAATGTACAAATTTACGATACAAATTTTAAAAATTAAAATTTTAATTAACGATATAATTTTCAAGTAATTTCTAGTGTAGACAAAAAATAGCTTAATTATTGTAAGTGTGTAAGAATGTGGTATATGCGTGAAATAGGCATGGAGCGCTGTGAACAATGAGGGAATATATAAATAACAAAAGGCAAACATTATTTTTAAGTTATTATAATTTATTCCCCCCCAATCCCCCCCCTTAGGGGTTGGTGATAAAAGGGTAAAATTTTAGGGTTGTATGTATTTTTTAATGCGACATAATAAAAAAAATAAAGATATTAAAAAAATGTTTAAAAATTAAAGAAAAATGTTAAGGGTGGACAACCCTTATCACTAAGGGTATGAAAAATAGATGTTAGCCCATTCTCAGACCTATTCAATATACTCACAAAATTTCATGAGAATCGGTCAAGCCGTTTCGGAGGAGTACGGGAACGAACATTGTGACACGAGAATTTTATATATAAGATATTACTTGTTAATTTATTGGTTAGGTATACAAATCCTACTGTTTAATATTTTATTGCACAAATTTAATCTTTTATCATCCGTAAAAAACTATATTCTGATATAGAACCAACATATTTATTGATATTGAAATTTGTTTTGTAATATTTTTTAAATTTGTCTGTAGCAATATATTAATTTAACAATTGTAATAATTACAAATGGGTTATTTTAGTAAACAAAGTTTGTTATTCTCACACAATGTGTTATCAAGCTTAGTCGTGTTGAAGTACAAGTATAAGTGGATTATGAATAGAGCACGTCCCGGAAGATAGGTGTGCTTAATGCCGCTGATATAATTGTATCAATAAGGATAAAATCTCCTGATGGACTACTATTAAGTAAAACTACTTGGAAAATGTGTATCTTTATGTGTATCTTAGATGTGTGTCTAAACCTACATTTTTATTTTAGGAAAGCCTTCAAATGCTCAAACTTAAATTACTAGAGATTTTAACCCAACTGAAATACAAAAAAATAAATATATTAATGTGTGATTACTTTCCAAAAACATGTAAAATAATGTATATTAAGTTTAGAAAAAATATATAGACTCATGGGAGAATTAATTTCGTATTACAAATTAATCGTAAAATATATTGAATGTAACGTTAATGGAGTCAGAGTTGTTTTGTGTGTACGTAGGCAATTATTAAAATTAATCTAAACGCAACCACTAGGCTATATCCATAAGAGTAGGTTACTATGCTATCGTCCGTTTTCTGTAATGTGATGTGTGTAAATTGTCGCGTGTATCAAAGTAGGTACCTAATAAATTTATTACCGTGACAGATATCTTACAGGGGGGGGGGGGGATAAATTTACTGTTAAAAATTTAATGGTAGGTAATATAAAATAAAGTTAGTGTTTCAAACCTATAAATGTATACGAACAGAGAATGAGAGGATACAAGCAGCGAAATTATAATGATTAGTACCATGACTAGATATTAGTTGAACAATTTGTGCTTTGCTGTATTTTTATGTTTAAATATCGTCTTGATTCTTATGTAAAATATGTTTGAAAAGTAAAAAAAAGTTTATATTTTCTATGCTTTAATTGCAAAAAGTCCTCAAATAAACTTAAAAATTTTACAAATATTACAAATTTTGTTTGGCCAGAAAATAATTCGTGTAAGTTTAAAATTGCCTCAAATTCAACAATTTTTACACTTACCCTACTTTTTATTTCTCAGGATGATCAACCAGATTCGTGTTTTTACATCGTTTCACTAAAAAAAAA
>JAGFPH010026301.1:0-10482 GCA_018207615.1 Philaenus spumarius
AAAACCCACAACCTACCTAAATATTTGTATATTCATTGCCAGAGCAATGACCAGTGTTTACCAGCAATTAGACCTATTTAAAATTGTTAATAAAGTATCAATAAAAGGATAGTAATGAGAGTATTTATAAATATTGTTGGTAAACACCTTAATACATTGTTATCAAACTAGTCAAATAACAAAAGTAGGCCTAACTGATATGAACAGATCATATTGAGGTTCAACACAGAAATGTCCCGTACGGATCTGTCCCGTATGGAACCTGGTTTTCTTTACAAATACACAATATAGAGAATAACTACATAGAGGAGGTTAACAATATTGATACATACCTAACTCTTGTAGATTTTCAGTATTCTGTCTTCTTTTTGGTTCCGTACAGGACACCAAATATCACTCAACTTCTTAATATTTCATAAGTACAGTTCTGAAACAAAACTAAAACCACATGGTGCTTCAGTTAATTTAGAGGTTATGTGACCAACAGGAAGTAACAATATGCCACATGGAGGAAAAACAGCTGTTTACCAGGAGTACCAACATCAGGATAAAAATGTCCCCCCAAGTCAAGAAACATGTATATGACTTTTCAAGGTCTGAAAAAAGCATTAAAAGTGAAAAAATGTATTTATTTTGCTTGGATTCTAATAATTTACATATTTTATTAGTACTTTATGTTAAAATGAACTATATTATTTAACTTTTATTTTTTAACACTTAGGCTCATTTTATGTGGAATGGCTGATAGGCTTGTTTGGATACAATAAATAGAAGTTTGATTTATTCAAATAAAGATTACATTAACATGGTTTTACAAAGATTTTAATTTTGTTATTTTCTTGAAGTTAAAGCTTTTAAAATTGTATATTTATTAATATTTTGCCATCGGCTGAAGCTCAGTTTAATTATAAATGTTCTTGACTATTTGAAAAGTTCAATAATATCTTTGTGGGTGGATTATAAAGTCTTTAAATTAAATTAATCTCGGGTAGGTAACATGCCTGGACTTGAATTGACTATTGTTTATATCGCATCTTGAATAAATTGAAAGACGTTAGAATTATAAAAATGTATAGCATCATTAAGCTTGGAGTTGATTTGTAATAATTTTCAAAGTTCTTTTGTTTCTTTTAAAGTCTATTATATATTGAATGGCTTTAAGTTATGTATTATTAGAACAGGTATACCACATCTGTTATAATTTGAGTCACTGAGTCTATTGATTGGAAAATATTCACACTTTAAAACACGAAAACTTATTAACTGCAAATTCACATCTTGATACTTCCAGCGTCTCTTTTGAAGTCCTTTTGAAAAGCTTCTCAAACTACCGCGTCTATTTTTAGTTCGCGTGCAATCGCTGCATGTCCAGGCGCTAGTTATGGATTTCTGAAGTTCTCTATAGCCGGGTCCACACTGAGCAAATGTTCGACAAACATGTTTTCTAAAACAATTTGTTGAAGTTTGGGCAAACTTTCTAATGTTCGACAAACAATGTTTGTCTTATTCCAATGTGGACGCGCCAACGAACAAAAACCGGGGGTCGGTGGCCGGCTAGCGCCGCCATATTTGTTTGAAGAGAATGTTTGCTCTCTGACCGATAATCCATGATGTTTGCCGTCACTCTGTGCCAGTTTCTAATCTGAGACACTTGAGTAGTGTTGAGTTTTTAATATTAAAATAATTTGTTATTACCAATTAATAAAATGAGTAGGCCTAAGGACTTATGAAAACGTTGTTATGTTGATACAATTGTACGAGTCTCGTAAGTTGTTGTGGGATACTACAGACAATGACTACAAAAATAAGTTTAAAAGAAAGGACTGTTATATGAGTATTGCTACTGAGTTGGGAGTCAACAATGTTGACGAAGTTAAAAAGAAAATTGAGAGCCTATTAGTACAGTTCAGAAGAGAGAAAAAGGATGTAATACCTAAGTCAGGAATGGGTACGTATGAAAAAAAAAGGCTTGGTGGGGATTTCCTTACTTTAAATTTTTAGGCGACAAACATACTCCAAGATCAACTGTATCTAGTATGACTCAGGAAGATATTTCAGAAATTCCAGAACCATTTAATGACAATGAGGAATTATCTTTGTCAAGTGAAATCCCTTCGCCAATGGATTCTTCAACTTTAAGAAGCAGTACACTACTCAAATCTGCCAGTGTCACTCAAGGCAGCAGGAGTTGCAGCGGCATATCCAAACGTGGTGTTAAGAGAAGGCAAGTGGATGATGCGTATAATATAATGAAGAGTTGTTTTGACGACATCCAACAGGAATCTAAATTAATAAAGGATGAACATTCAGTTTACGGAGAAAATGTTGCCAATCGAATTAGAAAAATAAAAAATCCAATAAGAATGTGAATGTTGAAAAATAAAATCGACAATATTATTTTTGAAGCAGAAATGAAAGATTTCGAAGAATATGGAAAAGAAATGGAAAACCCGGAGAGCAAGAGGATGACATTTGAAGAAAGAGATGGTGAAGAAGTGGAAGTCGTTAGTGACATTTCCTCGATTATTGGTACCTATGTCATTGATCTACCAAGTGATCCACCAATTTTTGAAAATTTGTAATAATTTGTTAGAAGTGATACAATAAAAATATTATAGTTGTTGTTTATACGAACCCGTCACCTATCATATACGCCACCGTAAACTTTATTCGTAACTTTTTATAGGCCTCATCGTTAAACTGTCTAAAACTTTGTATAGGAACCCAATTTTTTTTATAATTTATTTATACATATATAGTTTATATGCAGTATACATTTTATTAAAATCAATTAAATATTGTAAATAAAATAACATTGTTATCGAAGACATGTAGCCCTACATTATAGATAAAAACGCTTGTACAGTAAAACCATATTTTCTCTACAAATATTCACCTGATTTTAATAAAATGTATACTACATATTAAAAATAATAAGTATAAACATAGGCCTACTATAAAAAAATTAAGTTCCTGAACCAATTTTAGACGGTTAATGATTAGGCCTATAAAAAGATACAAATAATGTTTACGGTAACGTGTTCAGTTAACAAAAAATTATAAAAGGGAGGGCATATAGGCTAATGTTACAAATTACTAAAATAAAAAATATGAATAGCCTATAGATTTATAAGTCTATATATATATACTATCCATTTTATTCAACCATAGCAAATTAGGACCCAACAAGACACCACAAAATTCATGTAACATTGATAGGCTAATATCAAAAATTAGCATAACGGTATTACAGTGTGACCAAGGTAATTTGGGGGTGACCAAGCTCAAATGCATTGAAAAACTGAATAGATATTTAAAATTTTATAATATTAATCCACTTGTAGGCTAACCCAAAAAGAGAAATGTATTCAAATAATTCGATAACGCAGCTGAACCGCTGACGTGAGTAGAGCGAATTTCCAAAATTAAGTTTAGGCCTAATGTTTTAGGGTTTTAACCAACCATGGTAATTTGAACTTGGTACTTTTATGGTATTTTACGTTTTGATCGATTTTGGGAGAACTAAGCGAGCTATAAGGAATTAAGCGAGCTAGAAAAAAAATGTGCAGAAATTAAAATGCGGCCGCTAGAGTGCGAAAACATACATATAGGCTATAATTTTTATTGACAGCTTAAAACGTGTTCTGGGGACCATGATTGGTGCTCATTTATTACTCCCGACCTTATGTCTTACCATAAGGGTCACTGCAATAGCTCATTTTTCCTATGGAAATTCGCTAATAAACCCATCGTGAAATGTATCCTTTTCAAATAAAACTATGAATGGGCACATAATAAAATAGTTCAATGATATGGCACAGTGAATTCCATTATTTATTTATTGACATTGAAACATAATATAGTAATTCACATATTTATGTTGTATTCATTAACCACTATATTATTAGTAACGACTGTCTATGAGTATTCGTTTTGCCAAGCTACACTTCCAATGTCTGATACAAAGTAGGTGGCATATTCTTCCCTCACAGACTTCGCATAATCGCTAGTTTTTCTGCCTATGCGCGGAAGTGGATTAAATGACTTTAGTCCTTGGTTCTCTTTCCTCCATTCTCCAGGAATAATTCTTCCTTCAGGATCAACGCTGTCTAGAGTACCAGGAGGGGTATAAACATTCACTGAAGATGTACTTTTACGCAAAAAGTTATGCAAGTACAAGTGACAAGAGTAGTTTTTTCAGGGCTTAAAAGCATTGGCTTTCTTAACACTCTAAACACCGAACTGACAATCCCAAAGGCATTTTCACTACACCTGCGTGCTCGGGACAAACGATAGTTAAATATTCTTTTCTTACTTCCCTTTTCTTGGTGACCCGGAAATGGTTTCATAATATGCTTGTGCAAGGCAAAAACATCATCAGCCACTATTACATGTGGAACAGCAAATATTCTGCCAGTCAAGGGTTGGTCCACTGGCAGACCGGTACCATTTTCAACGAGTTTCCACAAGTCACAGTTCTTGAATACACCACCATCAGATATTCGTCCTTGACACCCAACGTTTACATAAATAAACAAATAGTTCGAGTCCACTAGAGCCATTAATACAATGCTATGTTGACCCTTGTAGTTGAAAAACATAGACCCACTGTTCTCTGGCGATTGTATTACAACATGCTTGCCATCAAGAGCACCAATACATTGATCAAATTGCCAACTTTGCTTAAAGCCAGTTGCTATCACTTTCCATTCTTCAGGATTAGACGGGGTCTTAACATAGTCTGATAAGCAGTTTAAAAGTGCAGTACAAACCTGAGGAACAATTTGAGATATGCTTTGTTTAGATACTTTAAATAAATACATCAAGGAATGGTATGAGTCTCCCGTTGCCAAGTACCGTAAAGTTATAGCCAAACGATCATTTACACTTATTGCTAAGCGAAAGTTTGTGTTTTCTTTAGAAACCATAGGCCCAATCATGTTAGTTAGTATTTCAAAGTCTGCGTTAGATACACGTGTAAAATTTGTAAACAAACAGCCAGCTGTCAAATCTGTTCGTAAATCCTCTCCACTATATTCATACCTTCTTTGTAATAATTGTCTTTTCCACCATCTTCGAGGTCGAGGTTCGTTGATAACCACGAACGCTGCAGCTAAAATAGCAAGCCGACGACGACGGTACATCACAAGTTCATTCATCACTTAGATGTAAAAGTTACTGCTAGCTCGGCTCAAACTGGACTGTCGCCCAAAGAATATGTACTTTTGGCAAAATATAAGCAAACACAAAAAAGTTTGTCAAAACATCGACTTTTTGTTTGTCAAACAATGTTTTTGCCAAACTTTTTAAAAGTTTGTTAAAAAAACATGAAACAAACTTGTTTGTCAAACATGTTTGTCGAACATTTGCTCAGTGTGGACCCGGCTTAATGGTTGTTCCACTTAGCGTACGGTGTTTTCCCAGCATTTTGAAAGGGATTAATTGTATCGTTCATTTTATAAATATTCACTTTCTGTGTATTTATTATACAAATTTTTATAGTTACTTTAATGCTAAAATATTATCTATAAGTTTAATTATTTAAATCGCGTCACCTTTTTGAAAATCAACTTGTCTGCGCGCCAGCCATATTTGACGATTTCCGTTATTATAGGAAATGCTTATAATAATTATTCTAATTATTTCTAACACATTTGGCTTGAACTAATATTACTTTAAGGTCTAATTATTCCTAATAGATATAATTTTGTTGGTTTCCACTGTGTTCTAATAAGTTAAATATTTATTTACATTCATATTTTGATTCGACAGTCGATTACGTCATACGCAATTTATTAAGCCGCGTCCACACTATGCCGATCGACAAGGTCGATCGACATAGGCGACATTCGTCTCGTCCACACATAAACTGCTGTGTGGACGTATTTCATCAGTCGACTGTGAGTAGTTGAGTGCTGTGCTAGTGAAACAAGAAACAAAATGAGTGATGCAGATGCTCTTGTTGCTGCTGCTACAGCCATATTTATGTCCGCGCTTGTAGACCAACATGTGCATCGTTCAACAAGGTAAGTCGCTACCTTTTTACAACTACTTAACTTCTGTACTGTTATTTTTATAGATGAGGAAACCATTGTCTCCAATAAAATTTGTTAATAAAAATGGATTTCGACATTATTTATCAACACCCTAATTGATAACTTTTGAATTCCAGGAGGTTTTGGATTCGACCTAGTCTCGTTAATGGGAGAAAAAAGTACAGCACAACCGAATTTATAAAAGATTTATTGTTGGATGAAGTGGATCCGTTAAATTTAGAATATAGATGCAACGCTGGATTCAAAATTTTTTTCCGGATGAAGAGTTCTGATTTTGAAAAATTACTGGGAATGATTGGACCCATAATTTAAAAAAAAAAACACAACTTTCAGAAAAGCCATTCCTCCAAGTGAGCGCTTTGCAGTAACCATGCGCTTTTTGGCAAGTGGAGTTTCTTATTCGTCCTTGAGCTACCTGCTGAAGATGTCGAAACAAACAATTTCCTCCATCATACCAGATGTTTGTGCTGCACTCATCTCTGTACTTCAAGATGAAGTAAAAGTAAGTTAAAATAATATATAATAAATAATTACTGTTTCTTTGTGGTAATATGTCATAATTTTTGGTGCAAGCCTAGTGCAGTGACCACTGAGTCAAGGAGCTGGTAAATAAAATAATAAATGGTTCCTATTTGGCTCCTATTGGAATAGCAATAATTCCTAATAATTTTAGGTCCCGATTCGCCAGCCACCGTGGCGCAGTGGTCAACTGTATTGACTAGTGACCAAAATCTTCATTAAAAAAAGTTCCTGTACTTAGAGCATTCAAAACTAATCGTATGTTTGATAATAGGTACAAAGGTATAAGAAAAATTTTTAAAATAAACTTATTTTATTAGATTTTTTCCCTCATAATAGTAATATTGTAATATAAAAGTATAAGAATTGTAATACAAAGGTATAAGAAAAAATTTGAAAAGAAACTTATTTTATTTTAGATTTTTTTCTCTCATAATCATATTGTAATATAAAAATAATTAGTTACAATGAAAACATGTCTTCTAAACCAGAAATGTTCGACTGACTTTCAGCTTGAACATGGGTAGGAGTTGGAGTAGGTGAAGGAGAGTATTCAGATTGGAAAGTGCTACATTCAGAAACAGGTGATGACAATGGCGGGGTTGCAGTATTCTGTGGTCGATGGTGAGAGTAGCTATAGGGAGCTTGCGAATAAAATGCTGTGTTAGGACCACTGCAGCTAGCTTGAGGGATACCAGGGTTGTACAAGCCAATTTCTGCCTCATACAAGACATGATTTATAGCATTTTGAACTGCAAATCTTGCTTGGGGTGAATTGAGTTTCCGTATTTTTATTGCAATTTGCTCACCAAAAAGGGAATACTCATCCTTTGCATCTTCTTTTTTGTTTTGAATTGATTTCATCACATTCAGAGCTTCGTTTAACAGTGGTGTCGTGATAGGAGGAGCTGCAAGAGGTCCGCGTTTTCTTTTAAATCCCAATTTAGGAGACCTGAATTCTTTTTCCTTGGGTGACTTTGTAACTGACGACACATCCTCTCTTTCCTTGTCTTCATCACCAGCAGTGTCCTTGTTGACTTCACTGTCTCCATCAGCATTAATTTGTTGATTTTGTGAAACCTGTAAAAAAGAGAAAAAGATTATCTAGGTTATTAGTAATAATTAAATAAATATATTTAACACTTATTACATAAATATATTTATTTTCATTTTCAGAAACCAGAAAATGCATCTGATTGGAACATCATTGCGAAACAATTTTATGACCTATGGCAATACCCAAATTGCATCGGAGCGATCGACGGCAAGCATATTACAAGCCCCAATTCACTCTGGATCTGAATTTTTTAACTACAAGTCTTTCCACAGTATCGTTTTACTCGCTATAGTGGACGCCTCTTACAATTTCATCTATGCAAACGTTGGTTGTCAGAGAAGAATTTCTGATGGTGAAGTGTTTAATAATACATCTTTCAAAGAACAACTTGATACTAACGCTTTACATCTTCCTCCACCATGTCCTTTACCAGGACGACAATTACCAATGCAGTATTGTCTTGTGGGAGATGAAGCGTTTCAATTAACTGTAAATTTAATGAAGCCATTTTCTGGTACATACGCAAGAGGATCTAAGGAAAGAATATTCAACTACAGACTAAGTCGAGCCCGCAGAGTTTCCGAAAACGCTTTCGGTATTCTTTCATCTAGTTTTCGTGTGTTAAGGAAGCCGATGTTATTAGAACCAGATACAGCAACTAAAGTGACTTTGGCTACAGTTTACTTGCATAATTATTTAAGGAAAACCTCATCGCGATCTATCTATTCTCCAAATGAAATGTTTGACAAAGAATGCCCAGACAATGGAGAAGTAGATCCAGGTTTGTGGAGACGAGATTTATCATCATCTCAGCTTTCCAGCGGTCGAGTAGTCTCTAGAAGAAGTAATACCGAAGCACAGAATGCAAGACATGAATTTGCAGCATATTTTTGTTCGCCACAGGATGAACTGCATTACCAATACAACAAATAAATTCGACATCTGATTTTCATTAGCACATTGTAAACATTTAAATTTTGTTTACCTTGGGAAACTATTGTAAATTATTGTACTTTAATGAATAAATAAAAACATTATTACTTACCTCAGTGTCCAATGTTTTTCTTGGTTTGTTTTTGTCAGCAAGGAATAACAATCGGCCATAGGCGAACCACTTGCTTTGGTATATCTCATCTGTTCCACTGCCTGTTTTTTGAGAGTCCTTTTCTCTTTTCCTTTCGCGAGAAAACTGTGATTGGAGGTTTTTAATTTTTTTCTCTACCTCTGACTTTTCGATTCCAAAAGAAACTGCGATTTCTGTAAGTAAATCGTGCCTTTTGTTTTTGTTTTTGTACTCTTCATTTGTAGAGTCCCAGAGTTGAGGGCGGTCTCTGTACATATCAATAAAATTTAATGTTTGTTCTTCTGTGAAATTCATTTTGATAAAACAATTAACTTTGGTAAAACACAATTATAGAACCACTTCTCCCGTTGCGCACACAGGTTTTAACAAAACTAATGATTTAAAACTTTGTTATCACGCTCTACAGGTCCAAACTTGGCAATTATTTCCATTCGACTGAAAATAAAATGCACTTCATTCGGGTTACATTCGACTTGACAAATGTCGATCGACTAAGTCGATCGACACGTCTACACTATGTCGACTGTGTCGATTGACAGCGGTCGATCGACACAGTCGACATAGTGTGGACGCGGCTTTATAAACAAACATGGCTCTTCATTGCTTTGATACAGAACTCTCGTCTGCAAATTGAATTGTACAATTCGTATGGATTTTACTAGTTCATATGTTTAATATACTTCAGTTAATAAATAAATGAATATAATTGTTTCTTATGTGTGGTTTGTTGTGACTAGTGATCTGTGTTTAATATTTACATTGAAAGTTTTAAGCTATAGTGTTGAATTTTAGGTTATAAGATTGTTTTCTTTACATAAATGGATACTTAGCTTCTGTTAATAATTTCACACGATTTTCTAACATATGGTTGATTGAATAGTTTCTAAACATGGCTTTTACTTCTTTACAGTTCATTTTATGATTTGATTTGGCTCTGACTTACATGCACTTTACTATAGGCCTACTGGGTTATTAGGTTGGGCTAGGTTTTGTTTATTTGTATCGCTGACCTACATTTGATAAGTTGAATATTCAGTGATATGATTTGGTGCCATTGTAAAGTCCTTCAAATTATTTTAACGAATTTTGAGTTTAAAATTATTTGTAATGTGCCAAATCATATGATCTATTATTACTTAATCTTAACTAAACATTGTAACTCTTATAATCTAATAACATGAAATATTTTGAACATAACCTTAAAACTAAATTAACATATATACAACATCTTGACTAATTATTAACAGCTGTTCGTGTTCAGCAAAATTGCTTTGACTCTTGAGGTTTTAACCTTAAATACCTAATTCAGCTGGTTTTGTCTATATTGACTATTTCTTAACCTATAATGTTTGTTTTTAACACTTAACTAATAATGATTCAGTTTAATATACACAAGGGAAGGGGGTTACTTGAATAGTTCAAGGTTGTAGTTTATATAAAGGGATTCACTGTTTGTTGGGGTTCACTGTAAAGTTAATTTCACACAATATAGTTGGTGTAACACTTAAAATATTTTAACTTACTATTCACTTGGGGGATAGTGGTACTTGAATATCTCAAGATTGTAGTCTGTTTCACATGGTTTATCACTTTATAGTTTACATAGTTTCACATAGTTCATTTATCACATCTGCAGTTTACATAGTTTATTTTATTTACATATTTTTATTTTGGTTAGTCTCTATCGGTTTGTTGTCGTATCTGATTATTTGGTCTGTACAGGCTCCGCTGATTTGTATCTTTTTAACAGGTTTATATGGTAAGGT
>JAGFPH010026306.1:0-10481 GCA_018207615.1 Philaenus spumarius
TATTCATAATGTAGTTAAATATTTGGCTAAAGTTACTAAAAACAAACATGAAAATGTTAAAAAATATTCAATGTTATTTGTAACAGAATAGAGTCCCACTGTAACCTATAAGTTACAAACGAACTTTTAGGCCCATTACTCAGGTTCTGAAAGGTTAAACTATTAGAATAAAATACAGCTCAATTATATAACTATTCTAAAATGTAAATTTTTATCAAAGAAAATCTATAATAATTTTGCAGTAAAATAAAATATTTACCTTTGTCATGTAGGTTCTCAACAGAAAACTGGCGATTGTCCATCTTGTTGTTTCCATAGATTCATTTACAATGACTTTTAGAATGACTTGAAATACTGGCATGTGCTGTTTTCTGTTGGCTTTAAGGTGAACTACTTCAAAGTTTTCCAGAAATATAAAATACCGACAGTACAGACTTAAAATTAATGTAACCTCTTGGTTACGCTAGGCCCGAAGAGGTTAACACTGCATTGGTTCGTTGAATTCTTTAGTGGTTTAACTTTTATTAAACAGCATTAAATAATAATAAAAAAAAAAAACATTGGTACTTACTGCATTCTTCATTAGTAGTTCGCTGTTGTAGGATGCATAAATACTTAGTAAAAAGCTCAGTTTTGGCACTTGCTGCATTCTTCAAGTACGCATTTTCATTTTAAAAGTACAATTACAGCCTACAATATTACAGTAGTTACTTCAATATAAATAAACTAGCATTACCCGTCGCGGCTTTGCCCGCAATCTTAATAGTATTATTGAAATTAGGAAATGCTACTTATACCCAGTGCATATTGTTTATATATAATTTTAATTTCTAACATTAATTTAGATATACAGTAATTAATTTTAAATTTAAAATTCTTTTGAGTTTAAAAAAAGTCAAAATTTCAAGTTTAAAAAAGTCGAAGTTATTTAAGATTATAAATAAATTTTTACTCAGTAAAGTACAGTATTTATTAAAAAGTGTTAATCATATATTTCTTACATTCAAACTATAGCAAGTAAAGCTGCAACGGGAATTCTCATCTACAAAACATTTACATATTTTTAAAATTGAGTTTAAAAATGTACATAAAACTAAAAATAATATGTAAATGAGAATTATAAAAAATATATACACTTATGAAAAATGTAAATTTTCCTAAAAATAGACAAATAAATCAATATTAAAGTTTAAATTTAATTATTTCAAAACTTCTTTATACACTATGTTAGATGTTTTTCCTCCTGGTGACAGAATTACTAAACTTGATGGACTACTTGTTCTGGAACATCCAACATATAATTGTCCGTGTGAAAAACAATCTTCTCTTAAATCAATTCCAGCTCTTTTTTAATGATTGTCCTTGTGACTTATTAATTGTCATTGCGAAGCACACTTTAACAGGAAATTGAATTCTTTTGAAGTCAAAGGGATAGTCCGATGGTATCATAGGTATGCGTGGAATGAAAACTGATTCACCTTTGGCACTTCCAGTAATAACTGTTGCTTCAATAAGATTTTTCTGGAGGGCAGTCACACGCAGACGTGTACCGTTGCACAGTTTTGGAGGGCAAAGGTTTCTCAAAAGCATAATAGGTGCACTAACTTTAAGCGTTAAAACATGTGGTGGAAATCCAGGCGGGTTCAAAGAATTCAGGAACTCTGTTGGAAATTGTACTGCATCATCAACACAACTTTTAAAGCTGAATCAACAGACATATATTGCATTTTTTCGAATTGTAATGAATTTAATAAAATATTATTAATTTCAGAAGTTGTGTCATTTTTTAATGTCAAAATGGCTCTTTCGCATAGCCAGTCAATCGATTTATCTTTGAGATTTTTAATGTCGGGATATATTCTCGATATCAGGTCTTCCAAAGTACTTACTACTGTGCCTAATCCTGTAGGCAAAGTAATCTTTCCTTCTGACCCTGGATAATCGCCGTTTCCAATTTGTAACAGGAGTTCAGAAAAGTGCACAGCAGTAACATTTCCTCTTAAGTAAACTCTTAAATTTTTTGTGAGCGAAAGTTTCGTTATTTGAGGCCATAGATATGAACTATTGATGCAAGCTTCGACTTCATTGGCTCGAGTTCCTCTCGGTACAACTGGTAAAGTCTGACGAGTCTCCTGCTAAAAGAACTGTTACTCCACCCATCAAAGTATTCTTTGAGTTTCTAATGTCTTGCAGACATCTGCTCAAAGCTTCGAAGTCTTTTTTATGTGACATTGAGCTCTCATCCCAGACAATCAGTTTGCAATCCTGTAAAATTTTTGCTAGATTTGATTGTTTATTGATATTGCATGAAGGAGTTGTTGTATAATTTAGATTCAATGGCAGCTTAAAGGCTGAATGTGCGGTTTTTCCTCCATCCAATAATGTAGCAGCAATACCAGATGATGCTGTTGCCAAAGCGATGTTATGGCTGCTTCTCACTTTAGCCAAAAGCAAGTTAATGAGGAAAGTTTTACCAGTTCCACCAGGAGCATCTAAAAAGAAAACTTTCCCTAAGTTGGATTCAACGCTGTCTAAAACTCGATCATAAACGATTCGTTGTTCATCTGTTAATGAGGCTTCGTTTTTCAATACAGTTTCATTCAAAGCAACAATATCATATTAGTTTCTCTCACATAATCTTTGTTTCCTAAAATTTCACCAGATCTTTTTGGATTAGGTAAACCGTATTCTTTCATGTTTAGTCCACCTAAAGCTAAAACAGAATCTTCAAGTAACTCTAAACACCTATTGTATACTAACTCTACTGATGGATTATTTTGTAAATGTTGTCCGTTCAATTGGTTCATAATATCTTCTGAAAGATCACCCTTAAATTTATTCCACAGACTCAATGCATCGGAGAGATGGCAAAATACCAGCATTACACTAAATAGTTCCCGCATTTTAAAAGGTGAGCGTGTTATTGCAGCTTCTTTTAAAGTAAACTCCCATTGCTGGTCATCTTCTAATAACCCGAGCGCCTTGCATGTTGCTTGGAAAGTAGGATACTCAATATGATTTACTGTTTTTAAATAAGAAAAGGATGTTGGGCCTCTAATGTGATGAAGAAGAATACGGAGATGATAACACTCTACGTTATTGGGATGAATAGTGTATACTCTACCTAAAGCATGATCCTTTCTTACTCCTGGCCAACCTTCTACAGCTTCTCCTCGTTTACGCCGAACAAATTTTTTATTTTGCCATACGTAGTACGAAGGCACTTGTAAGTAATGTAGAGTTTTAGCAAATTCGTCATTTTGGCATAATTCGAAAAATGCCAAAAGAGTTGTTGTTGGTTGATGAATAAGTTTTTCATTTATATTATCCACAGTAAAGTAAATACGTTGTCCATTTTCTAGATGAACATCAAGGTGAGTGACAGCTGGATACCTGTCATGAATTGAAAATCCTAAAATTCTCCAAACTGCTTCGGAACTACTTATATATCGACCACTTTCATACATTTTTATTTCACCTATCTCGTTTTTTTTCTCCATAGCAAATGCTGCTTGATCGTTGCCTTTAGTAATATATTTGCAAACGTACTTTATAGACTTTACAGAGCTGGTTATTTCTATATTAATATGGGCGTTAAAAGTACGTAACAAAACAGGGTTATAAGGTACTACCCATCGGTTGTCCAAATCTACTGATTTTATGTTCACCTTAAAACCTCCATCATCTGGCGATCGTCTTTTATATTTTGGATATCCATCTTCACCTCTTCGAGTTTCTTGAAGAAGCATAGCCGGATAATACTTAGTGCAACGCCTATCTTTCATGCAAGGAGAGCTTTTATTCAAAATGCCACATGGTCCATGTATCATATTGGCCTTGACTATCTCATAAAGTAGTAGATCTTCATCAGGGTTTGGAATTTCAGCACATACGAATTTATCTATCATATTGGATGAAATTCTATCTTTCAACCATAGCAATATGTGAACGTGCGGCAAGCCTCGCTTTTGCCATTCAACAGAATACATGTGACATCGAACTTTTCCAAACAGTTGGCCTTTAAACAAAAGATCTGTTAACTCTTTTACTTTACGATTGAAAACTCTTGCAATAATATCAGGACGATGATAATGTTTTTGCCCAGGTAGCAATGATTCTTGAATCTCCTTCCACTTTGGATTGCAAGTGAATGTTATAAATAAATCTGAACTTCCATAATGTCGGACGTAAGTCATTCCATCCTGACCCCGTTCATGCATATACCGAGGTCCTCCAGTAAAAGATGATGGCAATACTACTAATTTTCCAAGTTGATCTGCTTGAACGTCTTGTCTTCCTATGGCGTCTTTTAAATGAATATAGTTATCTGCCCTAAGCCTTTTTTGATGATATCTGATATAATTCAATTTTTCCGTCTCTATTTTGGCGTACATGTCAACTAAATAGCCTACTGACTAAATAAAGCACCATAACGAAGCAAATAGTTATTTTCTCCTTCCCTCTCCATAATTCTGTAGGCATAAAAACAGGCAGCAGATACATTTTTGTTCAAAGGAAGTTTTGTTGTAGGATCACATTGTGAAATGTCTATTGAATATCCATCTTCTCCGTGGCAAAACATAAGCGGATATTGTAGTGCATCATAAGATCTATGAAGTTCACTGATACGTTGTAGTTTATTATCGTGGCTTTGAATGACAATATCCCGCTTTTCGAACTGCTGTCCAACTATTACCAAAGCTACCTCATTAGATGTGGGAGCATTGTAACAACCTCTATGAGCGTTGGCAGGCTTTCTGTCTGCGTGAATCACTATTTGAAAATGTTCGCAATTCTCCGGTACCTTATCTATAGTAGTTTTTAAATCTCTAATGTACTTATTTTCACTATGAAGCATATCTTGCAGCTGTTTAACTAAAAATAGTTTGACATCTGGATAGTTCGAGCACCTAAGTCGAGCTTCTTTTTCATCTTCACCAACAAAATAGATTTGCAAAAATTTAGCCTCTTCTTCTGAATGTGGGAGCAAGCTTCCATATAAATGGTAAACTTGGCCTTGCACTTTAAATGTTGGCATAAAACCATCTTCAACAATCTGTTTAGCACCAAAAGATGTCATCTGAAAGCAACCGTTGTACCGCCTAATGCGATCAATGAAGTGGCTTTGCTCAGGGTGTTCACCAATAAGTAAATTATTTAGTGGTTCTGGTGGAGGTTGCAAAGGGGTGAGCTGTACTTTACCAGAACTACAGCACATACCAAGTGTCTCGCCTTTCCATTTAAGAGCATGGCAAAACCGACATTTTTCACTCATGATACCAATGTCATTTTTATAAACTATATTAGGATCATAGGCCAGACCAGAAAGTTTTTTATTTTTCCATATGCGCAAACGAATTTCTGCCCGAAATCCTGGATTATTTCGATCATATAGATTTTGGGATGCTCTATGAACTTCAACATGATTGCTTTGATACTTAGCTGCTGCAGCTCTGTGGACTTCTGGGCGATTGTTTTGATAGGCAACGGCTGCTGCTCTGTGCACCTCTGGGTGATTATTTTGATATTTAATTGCTGCTACTCTATGCATTTTTGGGTGCCGCATCTGATATGCAGCTGATGTACATCTATTTAAATCGGGGTGATCATCTTGATACTTTTCCACAGCTATTTGATTACCTTTCGGGTTGGTTTGTTTATACTTTTTCACAGCTTGAATATTTTGATTTTTTCGTGTTCTGTTTGTGTACCTAGCACGACGCTTTTTATTTTTGACATAAATAGTTAATGTAGAATTTTGTGAAACATTGTCTTCGGAAATAGGCAAATACACGTCAAAATGACCACTATTAATATTCCCACTTAGGCGCAATCTTTTTACGGGGAATGTGTCTGTACCAAATTTTGCATAAAGATTATTATTAAAATAAACTTCAAACAAAAATGGAAATATCTCACCAGCGGCAACCAATTCGCAATAACCAGCATATACTGAATGTTGATTCATTTCACGTACATACTCCACAGAAGTTGAAAAATTATCGCCATTGGAGTTATAAGACATCTCAGCAAAGTTATTCCAATTTTCAGCCACATACGTAACAATTGTTTCTCGTAGCTCCTGACACCTTTCTTGGGTATTAAATAAGAGAAAAGAAAGAGCTCGAAAAGGCAGGCCCCATCTCCAATGATAGATATAACAGTTTGGGGTATTAACATCTCATTGGCATTAATCTCATCTATCAACATGTTTTATCACTTTGTTGAACAAAAAAAGTTACTTCATTTAGTTCATTGTATAAAGTTATATAGTACTGTACTATAAATTATTTGTACATTTACCTTAATTATACCGGTTAATTTTAGTAATATACAAACTAAAATTGGTTTTGCTGTTCCAGTAAATGACACTTAATTTTTCCTAACAAAATTGTTTTATTTAACTATTATAACTTTGGGTTGATTTCACTAACTACTTAATTGGTATACACTTAAAACTCGAAATTTTTTTGTAAAATGCACTATTTATATTCATTCAAACTCACAATGTTTGGGTGTATCCCAGTAACATATTTTGTAGAATTTGTTTGTAATATTATTTCTCCATTGTGTGACTTCACTGGAACATTTTCTTAGTTCTCGCTTTGATACAATATTTCTGATGAAACAGTGATGTAATCATTCTTGAGAGGATGTTAAAAGTTAGAATTTAAACAAATATATAAATAATTATACATAGGCCTACACATATTTCATGTAAGCTGTAACACTGAGCAAATAAAAAAAATGTAGGCCTAAAATTTGTTAATTTGGTTGCTATGGTAATAAATCTAAATACTTTCAAGAAACATGTGTTAGTTCAGTATAGGCCTAACATAAAATTGTGTTAAGTTTTTGATCTAAATCAGCTGTTTATTCATAATATGTAACAAAAGATGTAATTAGCCTATATTACAGTTAAACTTTTAAATTGACTTTTCCTTTGTTTTTATGTAAAGCTAGGCATACACGGTCCGATTTGTAGGACGACCGAGTTGGACTGCAAGTTGGATGCGTTTCACCACTCACGATCCAACTTACCATCCAACTTACGTTTCCAATTAACATTAACAGCTGATTTTAAACTTTGAAGCAATTATTTCTTTTTCTAAATTTTAGGCTAGGTTTTTATTAAAATGTAGACCTGAGCATTGCTGGTTCTTTTAACCTTTATTAGGCCTATTTATAACTGATGTTATAACATAAAATAATTTCATTTTGGACATTTACGATCTTAGTTTTGAGGTTATTATTAATCCTACATCTATATTATAAAGAAAATATAACATAATTATGTGTATAGAAAGTTCTAACAGGTTTGGCGTGCGAAGCACGCTGGGGTATCCCTAGTAGGTAATAAATAAAAAATATACACATTGATTTACATTATTCAAAACGTTCTCAAATTTTCAACTCCACGACAAGAAATCATTCCAATTCAGTCTTCTTTCCTTGTAGGCCTACATAGTGGTAGTTTTATAAAAATGTACAGCAATTACTATATGCAAATAATTAGACTAAACAATTCCCTATATTTTGTCAGTATACTTACAATCACTTATTTTTTTAAATATAGTAGACAACCGCCTATATTTTTTTCAGTATAGAAAACAATCCCTATATATTTTCAGTATAGTAGACAATCGCCTACATTTTTCAATATAGTAGACAATCGCCAATATTTTTTTCAGTTTACTACATAATCACCTTTATTTTTTTATTATACTAAACAATCTACTATATTTTGTCAGTATACTTTCAATCGCCTACATTTTTCAGTATACTAAACAATCACCTATATTTTTTAATATAATAGACAACTGCCTAATTTGTTTTAGTGTATAGTAAACATTCACCTATGTTTTTCAATAGGTTAAGAAATTATTTTTGAACTATTGTGACGCGAAGATGCTCAAAAACATGTCAGTTTGCATAAATTGCATCACTTGTGTTCACAAACACCTATTCTCCCGGTACAATTCAATAAATTCCAAAAATCCTTTATTATCCATTATTATAGAAGTAAAAATTTACAAAGTATAGGGGAAAAGGGAAGATCAAACATCAAAAAGGAGAAAGTTTAAAATGACAATCGGACGATCACCCCACTCACAGTCCGATTCCGTCGGAAGTTGGAAGTCGGATCATCTTGTAGTCTGATCTGGGACTCCGATTTGTACGATTATCCAACTCGTCGTCCATCAAGCCCATTCACGCTCCAGACATCGGACATTGAATCGGACTACAAATCAGACCGTTTATGGCCAGCTTTAATTTTGTTAACCTAACCTAAAATTAGTAGTTGGTTGTGCAAAATAATAAAAACAAGATTAGCAGTTGTAGGGTATTTTTTTCAAGTGATTTTTTTATTTTCAAATAATTGTATCAAAAATTAAAATTTCATAATTTGTAAATTTAAATCATTAAAATAATAATATTATGTTAGTTGGTTGCTATGGTAATAGATATAAAAAGTATTCAACAAACCATGTGTTGGTTCACTATAAATAGGCCACTCCTAGAATTGTGTTACTTAGTAATTATTAATTTACTAAGTATTTGATTTGAATCAGCTGTTTTATCTGTTATAGGGATGGGAGTGAACCCCAGTATTTTAATCATTTTCAACCCTTAAAGTCAATATTTTGCAAAATCCTTTCTTAGTGCGCCTCTACATAGTGTTATTAACGTTCCTTGAAAGTTTCAAGTCTATAGCTATCATAATTTTGGCTGTACGTTGATTATGAATCAGTCAGTCAGTCAGTCAGGACATCTTCTTTTATATATAGAGAAGAAGAAGAAGAAGATATTGGATTTAAAATGTGATTCTTGACAAAAACCACTAAAATACAGTCATACTTAAAATATCTCTCCCTGTGGGCACTTTCTGGCTAAAGTCGGAACAAAATTACGAAGCAAGTGATGTAATTCATATTTATGTTACATTTTTGTATGCTTTGTGCAGTGTTGCAAAATTGGCGATCTATAATTAATTTAAATCTGTTAGTATTTTAGGGAAGTGATTATTATTATTGATCATAGACCTACAGTAGATAAATGAAATATGAACTATACACATAATGTTACAAAAAGAGTGGGCTATTTTATGTTATAGATGTTGTCAACACTATTTAAAAAGTGAGAGAAAATGAGTTTTTACAATTTTGTTATATAAATCAAAGGCCGAAGGATGAAAATATTTCAAAATTGTCCAGTCATGTCCTCTACATCCTACATTCGATTCATAATGAAATTAATTACGTAATTGATTTCATAATCAGGACAAATGGTAAAATATTAAGTAATGCATTCACTAATAGAACTAAAATGGCTCGCTGGTTTAGCCAATAATAGAATATTAATTCATAATTATCAGTAATAGAGGTGCACTAAATAATTAAACTGAATTTATAGCGGAACCATTACGGGGCAGTAATGTTGTGAAGTTGTTAATAAATTCAATAATGATTGGATGAAGTAGGGCTACAAGGAATTATGTATTTTGAGAGTAGACCTAATGTGCTAGTACAGTATTATCAGTTTACTCAGCATTGCCCAAACAGCTTTCATATTAGGTATTCCTAACAAAAATCCTTTCTATTATGTAAAAATATTTTTTTTAGTTGTATGATAAAATATAGAAGTAATGTAAGCCTAGTGTATAAAATCCTTTCGCTTAGTTTATTTTTACTAAACTGTTCTGAATATTCTCTAAGCATTCATGGATTTTTGCTTAGTTCTCATTAATATTCATAATAACACTTTTACAAACACTTGCTGAACTGTCGTAAACACCAATTTCACAAAAATATTTGCCTATATTTAAAAAATTTTCTCCTAATTCTCTCAAATATATGCAAATCTTTTACAAATATTCACCAAACTCTCACGAATATTAAACAGCCCTTTACAAATGTTCGCTTATCTTTTATGACAAAGTGTTTTACATCTTTTCCAATTTCTCATGAATATTCGCCAATATTTTACGCATGTTCATTTAACTTCATAAATATTTGCCAAACTTTTATGAATGTTTGCTTTACTCTTATGCATATGTATGTTCACTTTATTTTTGCAAATGTTTGTCTATTTTATCAAAGTCAAATTTCACCAAACTATTGTGAATACAGTACTTACCTAAATCTAGTGAGTTTACCCTAAAATCATGTGAATATTCTTTAAAATTGTGTGAACATTTGCCAAACTATTAATCATCATCATGAACATATCACTAAACATTTCCTAAGTTATATCAAAGTGATATTAATAACTCATCATTATGTCATATACCGGCTTTTAAGACTACTAGCCTAAATCTAGTGAATATTCTTTAAAATTGATTGACCATTTGCCAAACTATTAATCATCATCACGAACATATCACTAAACATTTCCTAAGTTTTATCAAAATGATATTAATAACTCATCATTATATCATATACCGGCTTTTAAGACTACTAGCCTAAATCTAGTGAATATTC
>JAGFPH010026307.1:0-10481 GCA_018207615.1 Philaenus spumarius
AAAAAAAATTCAGCCGTATTGCAAATTACTGGTAGTTGTAACCTATACCGACTTGGCTATTAGGCCTATATTATAACTCATACAGATTGTTAACTTATTCAATGACTGAATAATTAAGTTTCTAACAGTAGAACAGTTAGACACCTAATTTTAGACATTATCACTGGCACTGGAGACTGTACACGTAACTGTCTAGCGCGTTGGAGGTAAGACAAGGGGTAAGAAATTAGTTTTATTAACAGCAGATTATGAGTTGTAAAGATCTAGTTTTACCAAAAACAATGTCCCAAAGCGCACCTCAAAATATCCAGTAGAAAATAATTGCTTTTCAAAGTTTTATTATAAAAAGTCTAAAATGAAATCATATTTATTTCTCTAAAATATTAAATTCAGAGAAATATAAACCCACATGGGCACGGTATCTGTGCGTAAGAGTGAATCTGGGATCAACTGGGAAGATGTAAAGAGCAATTAAAAATAATTTCGCGTTCATAAAATAACAACAACAAATCGTTCATTTTCTCAAATGTTTGGCAGTGAAAAATCAAATAAAAAAGATCTATATTAAATGATGTAATAAATTTCATATGAGCTCCATCATCTCGGGGCGAAATGGCCGATGACTAGGCTATATTATCTAACTGAAACCTGGCTTCATAATTTATTTCTCAGAACCTGTAGTCATTTATCTTGTCTGTCGTTGTGTAAATTTTATTTTAGTAGAGATGCGTCTTGTGTCAGTTACAGAAGTCACTGTTCTTACCGTCGTCATTCTTTATCTTGTTGCATGTTACACATTATATTTAGTCATCACCTACCAACAAGTTTATACACACATACATATTCACACATATGTTATTATTCTGCCCATTCTCCACTTTGATAAAAATGAACTACTTGTAAATCGAACAGATTACGTTTTCTATCTCCTCCTCGTAATATTAAATAACAATTTCTTTATCAGTTTTTCCTGTGTAAATAAACTCTTTCCCTTTATATCGTGCAGTTCGACAGATATATTTTATTAGTGAATTTAAATAGGAAAAATGAGTGACCCTTATGGTAAGACCTAAGGTCGGGAGTAGCAAATGAGCACCGATCATGGTCCCCAGAACACGTTTTGGGGTGTGATTAAAAAATCATATATATGTATAATTATCTATATATGTGTTCGTATTCTAGCGGCCGCATTTTAAGTCCGATTGGTCCAAATTTGGTACATATGTTGGTTGTCTACGTCGCTTGGACGAGTTGGTAAGCCAAAATTCGGAAGCACATTTTTTGACCGGAAGTAACTATTTCTTGAGATTTTTCCTACGAGAATGAATTGTTTTTAGAGTTTTTTCTAAAAATATAATTCTAGGATGTTATTCTGCACATTTTGTTTTTTTACGCGACCTTGTAGCTCGCTTGGTTCCCCCAAAATTGATCAAAACGTAAAATACCATAAAAGTACCCGGTTAAAAGCCATGTGGTGGATTCTATGGTCGGGTTGGCGTGCGAAACACGCAATGCATTGTGTATTGAATATACTCTTAATATGCGGAATGGTGTGCTAAGCATTTTGCAGCTACTCAGCACCGTCGTGAATAGAACTATTTCCCAAATTGTTGTAAAACATTGGCCTATAAATTTAATTTTGAAAATTTGCTCAACTCACGTCAGCGATTTAGCTGCGAGATGGAATTATTTCATTTCGTTTCATTTTATTTCATTTCAAAACCGATGTATATGTTTTTATTGCCCTGTGTTAGTTTTTTACAGATGATTTTAGACAATAATTAATTATGAAAACAAACAAAAAACTGAAAATATATTAATAGCTTATGACACCCTGGTTTTAAAATATCCAATCATAAATACAAATCTGATGAAATATCGTTCTGTTGTTTGTATTTTTAAGAAATAAAAACTTAATAAATAATTTTAAACTTAGACCTGGACCAGAATTAAATTTCTTATGTGATAAATAAACAAATAAAATAATTTTAAAAATAGAACAGAGGCATTTGAAATATTTGCATTTAAGGGTTGATTCATTATTTTACTTCCTTTAAAGATAGAGAGCTGAAATTTGTACATAGAACATTTAACCCAATCGAATTTGTTCACTACCGTTTAAAGGGTTAAAATGGGGAACTACAACTATAAAATAAATATAAATACCACTATTGTCTACTAGCTACAGAGCTGAACATGTTTACATATTACAAGAAAGATATTCAAGAAATAAAAACCATTTGCATTTTGAATACTTGAGTCTAAGGGGTTGAACGGAATAACTACCCTTAAAAATAAATAACAATTCGCTCAATTGCTATGAAGCTAGAGACCAGAAACTTGGCACATAAGTTATATATAGGAATGAAAAAAAAATGTAATTTCAATTTGCTTCTAAGGCCCGTATTACACTGTAAAATATTTTATAAAATATGTTTTATAAAAGTTCTTTGACAAAGATCTTTGATAGTTGAAAATGTACATATTTCACGGAAATACCCGAATAGTTCGGAACACTAAACCAGGAACACTTATATTAAACGAAAATATAGAACTTGCACTTCTAATCGATATAAAAATTATCACACGAATACTGCATATACATTTGTAATAGATGCATCGATTGCAAAATGTGCTTTCTCGTTTTTTGAAAACTGTCCAATGGCATGGCAAGGGTTTACAGACAAATTCATATCTAAGAAACTACAAGAGTGACGAATGATTAGAAGATAGTGGTAGAAAGTTAAAATCTTGACAAATCCAGTGGTGTCCTTCTCAAAAGAAGTCTGCCTAACGATTATGTGCCTTTAAAAAGTCACTAGTTTGAGTCATTTCTTTATGCTTTCTAGCGCGGCATCGATGTTGATTTAGGCAACTACAATTTTACGATGATTACATATGTAAATATAGTTTTTAGAAGAAATTTGTAAATACAAAAATCGAAGTCTAAAACATTTTCTTTCCGATGGTTTTTGTTTTAATGAGATTTGGTAATATTTAGTGGGTGAAATATTCGATACAAGTTGTGTTGTTTGACACTACTCAATTGAGCATTAGGCTATGCCACTTAGACGATTAAACAAAAATATAATAATCCAAAGGGGGGCTGCAGCTCCTACAGCCCCCCCCCCCTGGATTCGCCAATGTAAAGGTCCGATTGTGGTTACAATTTGACGTTGGGTTTATTACTATAAACAATAATTAACACCAACAAATAAAAACAATTGTACAACAAAAACACATTTTATTATGACTAGCCTACTTATTAATACAAGATTAACATTAAAAATAAAACATTAGTAGTATGTACAGTATTTTAAAAAAGATACAAAAGTTTTTAAACACAATTTACAATAACGCTAAAAAGGTAAATTACATCAAAGTTATCACTAACAAGAAATAGTAAAAAAATCAAAACAAAAATTATTCAGACCCAGGATACAGATACGCCATAACAAGTCCAGTGTTGCCAACCATCATATTAGAAACAAAATATTTACCTGGCTTCTGAGTCCGACTACTAAAACGTAAAATAAAACAAAAAGACCACTTTTTCAAACGGTTTTATTGTACTCATATGGTGGTGTTCCAGCTGAAATACCCACCCTTAACTCGGTAAAAGTGTGCGTTGTGTGTCGAGTGTGCGATGTGGTTGGGTGAAATAGTGAAATAGTCCTCGATACTTTTCACAATTAAACGCACCATTGCTTTGCCCGTTTATAGGGAACCCACGACCATACGACTCGGTTTATGAGGCCCGGAGTGTAAGGAAATGTAGTAGATTAATTAAAAAAGAACGCGAAAAGAAAACACGATTTAAACCCAATGTATGTCAAAAAAGGGAAAACTGCATCTTAGTTGACTCTGTGTTGTATGGTGTTGGTGAGTGTTGGGCAGTCACGAACCTCATGGTATGTGCGAGGGCACTCGCCTATACGTTGTTAGTGTTAAGTCTTCAGCTGGCTTTCTTCCAATGATTACAGTGGTCGGAAGAAAGATGTGAGCAGTGTGTATTGTGTGAATGTTTGCTCTTGACTGAATTTCAACAATCAAAAACACTGTTGTTATAGAAATAACAATGACAATTAAAATAGTAATGACAATAATTAATCGTTTATATATTTTTACAATTTTAAATAATATTGAATATATATATTTACACTAGCTGACCCATATGGCGTTGCCCGTGGTGTATATATCTTTTATAATATATTTGTTTTATTAAATTTTACAGGTTGGCATTACCTTTTATAAACGTTAATGTGGTACTGAATTTGAGGTTGTTGAGCTAAATAACGAAAGGGTTACAAAGTTCACTTGGATTGTAAATACAACAAAACTGTTAATTTCCAAATATGAGGCCTACATGAAAATTTGTACAACCCAAAACATGCAGAGTATAAAAGTAGATTTACAAAGGTTGAACAGCACTGTGGCGACAAATTCAATATTTCTATAAAAATAGAAACAAAAGACAATAACTTTATCAAAACATTGAAGATTCTATAAACATCGTGAAACCTGGTTGTACAGTTCAAAACATAAACAAAAAAAAAATAAAGGACTTAGAAGCCAAAATGCTTTGAAAGGAAGTGATAATAACGTGATAGCACTCAGTGTAGTTGCACAAGTATAGAATTCTTCATCATCCATTTTAATTTGGTTTTTAAACAAACTTAAAAAAGACAAAATAAACAATTCTGTAGTTATGTTCATCAATTAAAAGCACTTTCTTTGGCATAGATATTTAATGTAGTGTAATACAAGTCCAAAATGTTTTATAAAAGAATCACTCTTCAAATCTTTTAAAACAGATGGATACGATCTTTTATAAAACATATTTTATAAAATTATTTACAAAGTAATACGGGCCTAAAACGTAAACCTTTTTCGGTTAAGTCAAATATATCCAGGGATGGAAAATGCACCTCAAAACTTAATTTGTACGTTCTGTAGGGAGGTCTTATAAATGGGAAACAAATCGTTTCAAACGATACCATTTTGCGTTTTTGGACTAGGAAACTGGGATATGCGTATTTTTTAACTGCGTGTAATTGTAAGGCCAATTCAGTTCAGTTTTTTCGTGTGAGCTCACGTCAATTTTGCATACACATGGTCAGTTTGGTGTGTTGAAAATATTCACCCTATATTTCTTTTATTTATATCTGCCGTGGGTACCTGCTAGTAGGCTTATGTTGTAAATTCTTTATAAAATTATGTCTCACATAAAGTCTCTTCTACATTGTCTGCACATTTCCTCTATATTCCCGCTTGCGACTTAGTTTTGACCGTATAAAGTTGTAATAAAGCTTTGTATTTTAATGAAGTTGTCTTCTAATTAACCAGGCGAACGTAATGAGGTCTCCTTCCTTCCCCGACTCTGCGGCGGCAAGATACTTTCTGTAAACTTTTGTTCTATTGATATTTTAAACAATACAATCTACTCATTAGAACATTTTACCATAAAGATGTAATAGAGGTTCCATTAGATAGTTTTTTGTGTTTATAAAGAAACTAGTAAGCCACCGTGAAAAATCACAGGTAGCATGTAGTTAGATACAAATCAGAAATAAATCATTTAAAAAAATACTATTTAAAAACAACAAACTTTATCTCGACCTATCTAACTAGGCTGACTGGGATTTTTAACTCGGTAAATGTGTACAATTGTAAGGATTATAAAACTGTAGGCCTAGTTCTCAAAAATATTTTGTATTTATATACGCTATTATATATTTAAAGAAAGATAAAAAATATTATCTTTTCATTTCGTATTGATAGATCAAAAATGATTTAGAAGTTATTAATATTATAGGGATAAAGTTGATAATAGAATATGTTTATATGTTATACGAATGTTTCCGAAGTTAAACGAATAAGTATCTCTTCTTTAAATTTGTATACAAATTTTATAAATTGTTATAAATATTGTAGCGTATGCATTAGTTCTATAACTCGTATTTTAAAAAAAATCTTCACAAGAAATTATAATTGTTGAAGTTGTGAACATAACCACAAAATATAATCTACACTGGGTTTGTTTAAGTATTACAGATGATGGGTGAAATCAGCTGTTATATGTTACACACGTACGTACGTACGTATGTATGTACGTATGAACGTACACTCGCTTTTATAGGAGTTGATTATATTCTAAGTAAAAGTGGTGATCTAATATTCCGAGGATGACCACTGTTAATGAAGCTCGCTTGCCCTTACGTTGAAATAGATTAAATAAAAAGTTTTTTTTTTAATTCGGTCTTTACAACATTAAGTACTAGGCACAATTTAACTTCTGTATCGTTGACTTTACAAAAAATATAATAATTGATTTGTTTAAACCCCAGAATTGCGTTTAAAAGTATATTAGAGCACACGGATACATAATTACTCGTCTTATTTTTGATGTGAAGGATAAACTCCAAAAGTTTTGGAACTTGTATAACACACAGCCCATATTTTATACTAGGTACTCTTCACTGTTACATTTAAAACATTACAAATACAATACAAAGTTACAAATAGTATAAATGTGTCTCAGTCTGTCATGTAACAGAAGTTACCAGGTTGCAGCAATAACGCTGAGAACACTCCTTCATGCCAAATCTACAATAAATGGTGTTTTGTCGTGCCAGAGGCAAGAGATCGATTTCCCGAGTTAATGTATTGTTACTGCACCAATTTGTCTTAGGTTGCCATTGATTTCAAATCTTATGTAAGTGAAATAAATCAGACAAAACCTAGTTCGCCAAGGGTTCCGCGTAACTAACCATCCAAAGTTTTACTAAAACGATTTGAACAACAACGCTAATAAGGTGTTTTAAGGAAAGTGAGTTCAGACTAGCACTAAAAAAACTAATTTTTGTTCATTAACAAAACAAAACAAAAACAGTACTTGTAAATATAAATTTTTGTATTTTGTTAGTTTAATTTACATTCAGAGTTTAAAATCGATATCGAAACGATTGTGTTAAGTCTGATTTTTTCCCACCAATTTTAGTATCCATAATATACATTATTGTTGTAGCTTATGGTGTAAGATCACAAAGAGGTGAGTTTAGACTTCCAACATATTGTTTTATTTTTCTTTTGGTAGACTTTTAAATAAATTTCTTTTCTGTGATTTAAAAAAGATAACATTTTAAAGCAATAATTTTTCTTTAGAATTATTGAAAGGATTTTATATTATTGACCAGTTCGCATTTGATCTGGATCTAACAACGCACTTACCCCAATACCACATTTTGTGGGATAAGTTTAAATTAGGTCTCAAACTGCGTTTACTGCCTGATTAGCACTATACAAATCATTTGGTTTATTAGTTTGACTTTTTTGAAGTGATAACTTCTATTGGCCCGTTGGACACTTTCGATTGACTATGTTTCTGAAATCTCGCGTTACGCAACTTTTGCGTCGACACAAATCAGAGCTTGGATAGGGAATAGACGATATATAGTATATAATAATACGTTATTATAATATTAATAATATATTATAATAATATTATATTACAATAAGTATGCGAAAATAGTGACCATTATAATGTAAGCATTATTTATTTAGTGACTAATGATTTTGAGTGAGATATTAGTGTATGCACTCTACATAGAATTAATTCTAAGAATAATTCAATATGTAAGGATAATTTATAATAATAATTATTATAATTATTACATTTGTGTGTTTTAAATTTTGTAAAGAAGATCGATTTTTGTTTAACTGAAGTAAGTTTAGACAAAATTTTACATTTTGCGCACTTTGACAAAGTAATATTTTATATTGTTTTATTTTACTGTAACTTATTATTACTCACTTAAGAGGGCACTGCACTCAGCCAGCCAGCCAGCCGCTTGGGGTTGGCTTTTAACATAGGAACATAGTTTAAATCGGCGTTATATGATGAATAACACCTTAAATAAAGTAAAACTTCACTGCCAAATCATATAATTACATATTTCATTGCTTATAAACCTCTTAAAAATAATTATTTCTATAAATGAATTTTTTACTATTAAAAGAAAGAAATAAGTTTTCCATAAGAGGAAGGCTAAATTTTACTGATGTTTGATTAGAAATAAAAGTTCACTATGACTATCGATATTGTAGAAAATTATACAGTTTTAAAGTACGTTTCTTTAATAATGTTTCGGCAGAGATAAAAAAGTAGTTTTCATCCAAAATGTATTTAAAAAACTGATTATCCAGTACCTTACATTATCAATCACGATAGCGATGTGCAAGGAGTTCGCCGTGTTTCCAATAGAGCGCAGTAGTGTTGTGCCGATGCGCAGAAGAGTTTCTTTCTTCTTGCGCATCTACTGTGAATTATTCGATGATGTTTTGTTTCGTCACTTGCCTTATTATCTCAACTAGAAAACGGGTTCAATGTTATTGCAGAAGTTTATTCCAGTCTTCAACGCGTGCGTGTGAGTGAAGCTACAATTCTTTCAACCGCACTCCGAGTTTGATAATAATAGGCCAATAATCTATATATATAAAAGCGAAATACCACTCACTCACTCATCACGATTTCTCAAAAACTACCGAACGGATTGAAATTAAATTTGGTATGTAGCTTCCTCTAGGGCCATAAGTGTTTACTAAAAAATGTGTTTTAAAAAATTCGAAATTTTAGGGGGGTTTGGGGGGATCAAATTTATTAAAAAACGATTTCTTCATAACTAGCGAACGGATTGGAATTAAATTTGGTATGTAGCTTCCTCTAGTGCCATAAGTGTTTACTAAAAAAGGGTTTTAAAAAATTCGAAATTTTAGGGGGGTTTGGGGGATCAAAGTTATTAAATCACGATTTCTTCAAAACTACCGAACGGATTGGAATGAAATTTGGTATGTAGCTTCCTCTAGGGCAATAAGTGTTTACTAAAAAAGGGTTCTACAAAATTCAAAATTTTAGGGGGGGTTTGGGGAGATCAAAGTTATTAAAACATGATTTCTTCAAAACTACCTAACGGATTGGAATGAAATTTGGTATGTAGCTTCCTCTAGGGCCATAAGTGTTTACTAAAAAAGGGTTTTAAAAAATTCAAAATTTTAGGAGGGGTTTGGGGGGATCAAAGTTACTAAAATCATAATTGCAGATCTTTTATTATTATGACAATAGTGCTTTTATTATTTAAGATCTATATATATAAAAGCCAAATACCACTCACTGACTGAACACTTAAAAAGAATACAATTACGTTAAAAATACTGAAAATACCAACCACCACGGGCAACGCCGTACGGGTCAGCTAGTATGTTTATATTGTTTTATTTGGTTTTGTAAAAATACTTTTATAGAATTTGTTGAAACTTATTGGTCCGCGGGTAGTGATTTTTTGGTTCGGGTTGGGTAGTGAAATTTTTTACTCGGGTCGGGTAGTGAAATATTTTACCCGAGTTTGGTCGGGTAGTAAAATATTTCACCCGAGTCTGGTCGGGTAGAAACGAAAACTCGAAGCAAGTGATTATGTTATATTTAGTAAATCAATTTTTTTCTCTGAATTTAGCACTTATATCAGAATTCATAAATATTATATCACTACTGTATGGCTAGGCCTACTTAGTATGTTATTAGGCTACTAAAAACGTGAAATTAGGCTAATTGAAATATTTTTTTCTATCCCTAAAAATACTGATTGCTGATTTGGATTTATTTTCCGTTCGATTTGTATTGGTATTTTTCTCATGATCGCTATCTGTTACAAAACTCGTAGGCCTAGCAGTTCTAAGACCGGCTACACTGATATTTCTAGTGATAAAATGGCCTATTTTAGGAAATCTAAACTAGGCTACATAGAACAAAAACAACGAACAAAAAACTGCGGAACTAATAAAATAACACATCCGTTTAAAAAAGAGAGAAACATTTATTTATTTTAACACAAATTTTGTAAACAACAAAAAATTTACGGTGATGTAAAATGAATGAATCTGGTGTTCATTATAATAGTATAATAGCCCAGTCAAGGGAGACCCAAAAACATGAAACTCGGAAAAAATTTGGATAAAGCTGAATTTTTCCCCATCGATAAACCACTACCAGAGGATAATATTTACAAAAGTCCCCAAAAATCCCCCTGGAGCCTATGGAAATACGCTAATAAATTGATTTGGTTATAAACTTGTATGTATATTTTGTATATTTAGTAAATAATGCCGACAATAAATTAATGTAATGTATTAAAGTTTTGCTAAACAAATAATATATAGAAGATGTTATTCTTATTGGGTACAAACTTAAAATTGTAGACATAATTAAATTTTATCTAGATTTTTTTCTACACTACATAAAAAATACGTTTCTATACTTTACATCGTATTTTCACTCATAACAACGGTAATTACCAATAAAAATATAGGCTTTTGTGTGATTGTCTAACTGCATATATTTTATCCTTATCATTTAAAACAATATTCTCGTGAGTTATTAAGTTTTATAAGTCTAAGTTCAGAGCCTAAACCTAATGCAACAGCTCAAC
>JAGFPH010026309.1:0-10481 GCA_018207615.1 Philaenus spumarius
CCTTTGTCAGAACCTCATTTCTTAGTTTTTCGGCTGCTGGTTAGGATTTGAGTTGGAAGGACGTGGTTTATTGGAGTTTGGGTGATTAGAGTTACTTGGGTTTTGAGCATAGGATCTGTGGACTGGTGGGTTATTCCGAGGTGTGAAATTATGCCTATTTTGCGTTTCCTGAGCGTCCTGGGGTCTACTTCGCCGATTTTCCTCTATCATGTCTACATTATTTAAGAACTCTATCGCGTCTTGAATGGTTTCGCTAGGCTTACCTATGCTGGCTAATCTTATTTGCTCGCTGAAATGTTGCATCACCGTGAATACAAGGAAACTTTCTGGTAGGGGGGTTCTAAATCTCGCGCTTTGTTTACTACCATACAGAAGTATTCGGTTCTGCTAGCGTTTCCCCTTTCTACATACCTATTATTTTCTATATAATTCCTGACCGCTTTTTGTTTTTGGAGCGACCAGTAATTACTCAAAAATGCCTCCCTAAACTCGGCATACTTCATCTCTTCGCGATCTGTTATATTAAACCATTCGAGTGCGTATCCCTTTAGATGGCGTCTTATGAATTTTATTTTCTCCCTGTCTTCTAAATAAGGATTCAACTCGTCCATTAACCCTTCTATTTCTCTTAAAAATTGTTTCGGCCTCTCTTTACTATTTCCCCAAAATTCAATTTTATTTATTTCGCTGTCAAACCGCGGCATTACAACTCCTACATTCCTACTCCCACTTCCCTGGCTTATCACGTTTCCTATCTTTTTTTCAACGCTCTGCACCCGACTTTCCATTGTTCGGAACCCTTTGTCTACGTTATTTTTCATGGTGGTTGTGGTTTCCTCCAGAAACTGGATAGTGCCTTCAATTTCCCTAATCTTCTCTTCTCCCTTGGTGTGTTGTTCCTTACACCTCACGCTTTCTTCCTCCAGGCTTCTTTCCAGGTCTCCCAGCTTTCCAGAAATAACTTTGTATAACTCTTTTTGCTCCTTCTCTCGCTGTAGCCTTTCTGATTTCCTTTTCCTTTTTCGCCCTGGCCTCCTCTATGTCCTTTTCCTTTTTCGCCCTGGCCTCCTCTATTTCCTTTTCCTTTTTCGCCCTGGCCTCCTCCATTTCCTTTTCCTTCTTCGCCCTGGCCTCCAGTTCTTCTAGTTTTTCCTTCCGCCTGGCCTCCAGTTCTTCTTTATCTTTCTTCGTCCTTTCTTCCTTATCCTTTTTATATTGTTCGAAGAACTCTCTCATCGCCTTATCCGCCATTTTAACTTATTGCTTGTTTAATTTATTTTAACTGTTTTTAATTGTTTAAATCTGTTTTTATCTGTCGCGTCGGAAAACTCCCAATTATTTTTAATTAATTTCACCCCTATTTCTTAGGCCTATGCCCCCCAAGCTTCCGATTTTACCGCGACAAATTAAATATACTGGTTAATTATTATTATTTGTTTAACTTATTCACTCCCCCTCTGAACCTTAATACGACACGAAACCGGGAAATATTTCAGACACGGGAAATAGCAGTAGTATGGCTTAATATTAAACACAATTCTAAAGCTAAAATATACAGTTTTGAGCTCAAATAATTTTACGTTAGTTCTTTGACTGATTTTTACTTTTGGTTAACTTTTTAACCACAAGTGAAATCGGCCAACACCGAAGGGCGCCAATTCTACAACGGATAACCTTTTCGCTTTAGAATGGTTATTTTGTTGGAGAATAAGTAATTTCCACCTACTGGAAGTCTTATAGGCAATCTCACTTTGTTTGGCCTAGGTGAAATAACTATGTGTCGAATATTCAGTTCGCTGACTATTCTGACAAAAAAATTTACTTTATACTTCCAGTAATTTATTTTTGATTTTAGCTCAGTTAGAACACAAGTTAATAATTTTATTTTTTGTAAACCTCTGAAGAGTGAGTACACTGGAACTAACCTTGTAAATTGCTTATTTGTGCTTGCAATTATTTTATGAAATTCCACTTTATCAATTCTTAATCTAAAATTCATAAACTATTGGGATATTTGAATATTAGGTGTTTTTGTAAATAATAACCTTTAATAAAACAAAATAAAATTTTAATAATTTATTTTTTCTAATTTTAAACATAAAACAAAATTCTTGTATTTAATATTTTTCAAACAAAACCAAATAATAACTTTCTTCTCAAATAGAATAATAATTCTTTTAAAACTATAAGGCAGAACTAACCTCTTAATTTATTATAGTTTATTTTAATATTTTATTACTCAATTGAATTTAATCTATATTTTAATGAAAATTTGAATTTGACTTTACGATTTAATGAATTTACTTTTATAATTAATTACAAATATTTCTTAATCTAACATCCTAAGTAACCCAGTATTTAAAATAAATTTATTTGAATTTACTTCAGGCAATTTAATAGGGACTAACGTATTTTACGCTTCTACCGACCTTTTCACACTTGTCCAGGCGCCGCGACGTTTGTGGTGAGATCCGCGAACGCTGTATAGTGATGATAAGCTACCGATGTTCTGCGTGCTGATAGAGTTGTCTTGTGGATGAAGGTGGAGTCCTGTAGGGTTGTCTGGATGTATGATGGATGGCTTCTTAAAGATGGATGTGGTGATGCCGTGTCTGCAATCCCGGTTCGTCTATTCCCTCGTAGCTACAGTTGCATGTCCTAGAGGTCGCCTGGTGGTGTCCTGGAGTCCTGTCTGGAAGCTATACGAATCACTCCATGTATCAGCTGTCCTGTAGGCTATGTTTTTCCTCCAGAAAATCCCAAGTTAGGCCAACTTTGTATATACTAAGTTGCCACTGAAGTTCTTGTAGAGTTAAGGCGGTGTCTATTGCTGCATCCCAGATGAAAACCGCAATGACGTATCTTCTTACTTGTTATAAAATTTTTAAAGTTTAACGAAGAAAATACTTAGCTTCTAGCACGCTTAAGTATTTTATAAAAACCAAGTATCTGCTCCTGATGCGTCAACTTACATCGTAAAAGTAAAAAGGCATGCACGATGCGTTAAATTACATCGTAGAAATAATAAGGCATCTCGAGTCTCCCCGAGCAATCGTTTATATAAGGTTTTTCGGCACTATTTCATTGCCAACTTAAGCTTTCTACCGCTGTATTTCCATAATGCTTTAAAATCCATTTTTTCGCCAATTTCAAACTCCTAATCTACGTAACTTTTCATCCTGAATTTTATTTTAATTTTTTCATAATTTTGTAACTTGATTTAGCCTTTGTTTTAATTAAGTTTCTATTGTTTCTTTGAGTACGCCCATTTTCGTAAGCTGGTAACCCTGTACCTTCCATCCGTCTCGTCTTCGGACCGCCCCTCTACTGTCTTGCGTTCTTATCTCGCTTCCCGCCGTTTTATGCTATGGAAACTCTTTTTCTATGTAACTCCTCCAGGGATTTTCCGATTTTCCTGAAACTGACATCATTTTCCTCAGCTCGTTGTTACCTTTCCACACGAACTCGAAAGACGTTCGTACGACTCTTGGTTCGCGTACACGACCCGCGCGCGTTTTTCCGCGGCGATTTTTCCCGGAAAAGTCTTAAATTTCCACTTCTTTCAGTTTTTCTTTTTCTCACTTTTCTTGTCCATTGGTTTTCATTCACTAGCCGGATTTTCATCTCATTTCTGCTTTTGGTCGTCTTGCTGTGAGGTTAGGGACTTTAACGATTTTTCACAAACTGGGGTTTTACTTTACTCCCGAAACATATTTCAAATACTGGATTATTTTTACATAACTACTTCATTTACATACCATTTACTATTTTGGATTGTTAAAAGTTTGAGTTTAAATTTTCGATTAACTGTAAAGGTGCAAATTCTATCACCTTTTTCCTTTCATAAATTTTCTAGTTTTTCTTTTACATTATAAATTACATTTATCAATACTAAAACTTGTTTTAGTTAGAATTTAAAAAACTTTATTTTTAACCTACTTTTTTATCCTTTAAACTTTATGAATTACCATTAACTTTTTTATATGACAAAATTTCGCTAAAACTTATTTCACCTTTATTTTAGGCCTTTTTAAGAAAAGCCTAAAAACCCTTTTCTTTTTTAAATTAGAGGAATTTTGAAAATTTTCTCATTCTTTGAAAGCTCGTATCTTACGTAACTTTGTAATTTTTTAATATCTAATCTTGCAGTAAATACACCCGCGGTTAGCGTAATGTATTTCCCGAAGATTTTTATTTTTTATTCAAATCTTGGATTTTGGCTTCCCGTAGGAATCTTTTAAGTAATTTTTATAAGTTCCCATTCCTTTTCAGACAGGGAGGGTCCAAAAGTTTAATTCTACCCGATAACAGACCGCCCGCGTGTACATGCTGATCTCGTGACCTACGTTCGGCTTCAACTCGCGGCAAGTCCATATTATTCAAACTTACAAAATTAATTGCAAATTTAAACTCAAGACCTACAAGGAGTTTTGTCCGTTGTAAGCTACCCCTCTTAAGATATCTGGTTTGATCGGCTCCGCCAAAAACCCAAGATATTGAAAACTTCTAAATATATTAACATTCCTTTTTCATTTTCCTCCTATCTCATTACATTCTTATATCTAGTTCTGCCTTCCTAATCTAACAATTTACATATCACATATTCATAATATTTTTATACATTTCATACTATACTTTTCATTGTTCTTCTTATTCTCCATAATCTGAAATTACATTTACACAATATACCATGGTATACATTTCCTTTTGAAATGCTCACTGGATGAGTTCACTTCCACTGAAAACACATGTTTATACTGTACACTACTTATATAAATACAGGGACACATTTTAATTTGCCTGATAACAAACTAACAATATTTTACTGGGTTACGCTTTCATACTACTGTTACTTCCCCGCATTCATATTTCCCGAATTTTTATACTCCGCGTTTTATACGTTTTACATTATTTTACCCTTTATGGTTTGACAACTTTTTATTTATTTGCCTAAGTGGCTTCAACTATAATAATTGAGAGTTTTTTTTTCTTTTTAAGTGTACTAATTAGTTTTCCTTTGCTTCTTCCTAGTATCTTCCTTTATAATTTTCTTTACAGTTTTCTTTCCTTAAGTTATTCCTAGATCATAGCTTAACTTCTTCCTTCCAGAATCTTAACTACTTAGACTCTCCTAACTAATTTTACGCATAATTAACTTTTTTCTAAGTAATATGCAACCCCTATACACCCCTGACTCGTGTATTAGGACATTCCAGGCTCCTGACTTGTTTGTAGATTGCATGCAAACGTTTTCTTCCTGGATCTGTACTCACAATTTACTTTAAATTACAAGCAATACCTTTGCATGTAATCGAAAAGTGCTTAGGCCTTTCACTGTATCTATCGCCGCGTCGAATTATTTATTTAGGCCTACTTCATTCATTTCAGTGTGCCGTGTTCTCTCTCCCCACTGCCTGACCTTGATCTTGTTTTCGCTCAGCTGTTTTCAAACATCCCCTCCTGGCTAATTTGTTCTCTGCCCTTTACAATCTCATCGCACCGCTTGTGTTTACATTTCACATCAAAATATTTACTTTTGGGATTTCCCCGTATGGCTAATCAGTTTATGCATCAGGCCTACCTTTTCTTCAATACAATAATATTTACAGTTTTTTTTTATTTTTGGATGACAACTTAAATTATTGAACATATGGTTTGAGATCTCGAACATCGTATTTTCCCTTTATTCTTCCTGTATCCCGGTCTTCTACGATATAGGTTTTATTTCCTCCTCTTTCATTTATTCGGAAAGGTCCTGTGTATAGTATAAACAGTTTCCTGGTCTCGCCTTTAAATTTACTCGCCATAATGCTAGTGTTCTGTGTTACTAACACTAAATCCCCTACATTGAAGTTTGTAAATCTGCGACCATGGTTTTTTTTAGCAGCTCGTTGGTTTCCGGCCCTTATGATCCTGGCCTGGCACTTCTGGTGTTTTTCACGTACCGTTTCTTCTCTTGGATTTGGTTGTTCCCTCGGAAAGACTTCATCCCACACGTACCTCGCCTCCTGGCCAAACTGTATCTCCTGAGGGGTGTATCCTGTGGTGTCGTGTGGCGTTGTGTTTAGAACGTCCTGTATATATTCTAGGTATTGTTTCCAATTTGCCTGTCAGTTGTAGCAATATGTTCTAAGCATTCGCACGATTTCTCGGTTCACCCTCTCCGCCAGATTTACTTGTGGATGTCTTATAGGAATTAGTACATGCCGAACTCTTTCTTCCTGGATCCACTCCTTCCAATTCCCTGAAGTAAACGCCTTGCCATAATCTGTTAGAATACTTTCGGGCTTGCCAACTTCTGCAAAGTACTGCCGCATTTTATCTATACTGTTTTCGGTCATAGGATTTCTTACTGTGTATAGTTTTACATATTTAGAGAAAATATCCACTACCACTAATATATGTTGTACATTTCCTAAGCCTCTTGGTAGTGGTCCTAAGAAATCAATCGCCACTACTCGGCCTATATTATTTGTTATTATTGGCCTACTTTGACCTATTAAATATTGGTTCGGGTATTTCGCTCTTTGACAAATATCGCACTTTCTAATCTCTTCCATAATTCGATTGTTCATATATTTAAAATGCCACCTATTTTTAATCATGTTATATATCTTATTTCTTCCTGCGTGACCATATGTTTCGTGTACTTGTTTTATGAATTCTTTTACCGTGTTCTCTGGTACTACAATTTTCAATATTCTATTTATAAATTTACATAATACATTATTTTCAATTCTATAATCTACTTTATTCACAATATCCTGTATTACTTCCAAGCATTCAGGGTTTGCCATCTGTCTGTTTCTCCAATCCTGCAATAATTGTGTAAAACCTGGATTCATCCTTATTTCTTGGATTCGCACTCTCCGTTGGCCTTCCTGTCCTACGCTGTTTTCATACATTCTGCTTGCTATGTCGCAAGGGATGTTATCTTTTCCCGCGCAGTGCATTACTCTGGGGTTGTACTCTTGGATTCCCAATATCCATCGTGTCATCCTACTGTTGCCGAACTTGCAAGACGTTAAGAACTTCAGTGCCATGTTATCCGTAATGATCGTTAAGGGTGCACCTACAATTAGTGGTCGAAACTTTTTCAGCCCGTGCACAATCGCCAATAGCTCCAGCTCACATATGGTGTAGTGTTTTTCATACGCTTTGAGTGTTCGGCTCACAAAACCTATCACTTGGATATGCCCGTTCGCGTCTAGCTGGTAAAGTTGACTTGCTATTGCTCCTGTACTCGCATCTGTTTGCAAAAACGTTTCTTTCCCTTCTTCTGGATGGGCTATAACTACGGATTCCCTGAACAGCTTCTTAACCTCCTGGAACGCCTGTCGCATGTCCGATGACCACTCCCACTTCTTGTCCTTTCGCAACAGTTGGTATAATGGTTTGGTTGCCGCCGCATACTTTGCTGTAAACCTTGAGTAGTAGTTCACAAACCCCAAAAATGATTGCAGTTGCTTTACACTACGCGGTTCTGGAAACTCCTGTATAGTAGAAAGCTTTTCCGGATCTGTGCGTATCCCCGATGGTGCAAATATAAACCCCAAAAACTTCACCTCCTCCTAGCAAAATATTGTTTTCTTAGGGTTTATGGTTAGTCCGCCATCTTGAAACTTCTGGAATATCATTTCCAAATGCTGTAGGTGGTCTTCAAAAGTCTCGGAAAGGCAGAGTAAATCGTCTACATAATTCAGAGTAAATCCTTCTACCTCACCTCCTAATGTTAAATCTACTGCTCTCACTAATCCTGCTAAAGAGTTCTGTAAACCGAACGAAAGTACTTTAAAATTGTACACCTTGTTATCAAAAGGGAAACCAGTATACTTCCTGGACCCCTGTGTCAATGGTACCTGCCAGAAACTTGACGTTAAATCTATTTTGGAAATATATTTAGTGCGTCTCCCTTTCCTTAAAATGTCTTCTATAGGTGGCGCACTCTCATAATCCGGAACTATAATCTTATTTAACTTCTTGGCGTCCATGCACAACCTAATGGACCCATCCGGTTTCACTACCGTAACCATAGGATTGATGCAAGGTGTCCGCGATCTCTCTATTATATTATTCTCTAACATTTGCTCTATTTCCTGCCTTACAAGCTTTCGATGATTCATGGGGATTGGGTAATTACAATTCACAAAGGTGTCTGTTGCATTAACCTTCAACTCATGAACATAATTTTTACAAAGTCCCGGCAATTCAGATAAAACTGTATGATATTTTTCTATTAATTTTTGCAGTAGGCCTTCTTGTTGTTCCGTTAGTATAGTACCATGACTATACTCCTTTGTCAAAGTTATCTTATTACATCTCATCATTCTAACCGCTACATGCCCTTTTGCTCGGGTTACCGTCTCCCCTCTTTGTCTAAGTCCACACAGCTGATCTTCAATTAGGCCTACTTTCACTTTGTACCTAACGTGTTTCCTACTTAACCTTGTCTTATTTACATCAGAAGTAGCAGTGTTTTTAAATCTAACTTTCGATATTTTTCCACGCATATTTAACAGTGGATTTTGGTTACGTGTCTCTGCTCCTCCTACAGATATTAATTCTTTATGTGCTGGTTTATTGTTTTTATATTTTTTATTATTTTTATTACTCATCGAGTGGTCGGAAAAATTGCAGTGTAGTGTAGTGCTTGACTTCGCCTTATTTGGATTACAACGTTTACTAGAATATTCACAGTTATTATGGATACATTGATTGCGCCGCGACGCTTTGTTGGTAATTGGAATCTTTTCACCTACATACCTAACATTAATTGGAACATTAATCCTTTTTAATGCCCTATTACGCGGAATCTCGTCCATGGCTTCTTTTGATAGCATCTTCGGTACGATATTTTGTTTGGCTTTCTGCCCCTTCCTACGTTGAACTGACACCTCCCTCGATATCATTTTATTCAACCCGTCTTCGATTTGTATCCTAACCTTATTTGCTTCCCTAGCTGTTGTCTCCGGCTTCCTGTCTTGACTCCTGCCGCACTTCCCTTCCATTACATCATTGATGCCTGTCTCACCTACTTCCGGTCCATTAACGAATTCAGCTTTGTTTACTAACTCGTTCATACTACTTTGATTAACATTTACTTTATTTGTTTTGAGTTTAGTATTCGTTGCCTCGATTTCGTCGGATTTAATTACCTCCGATTTAATTAAATTGCTTTTTTATTGTTTTTATAGTATCGGGAATTAATATTAAAACATTTTCCTTTTAACCGTGTTATTGCAACTTTTTTCACAATAAACGGGATTTTAATATTCTCCTGACCTATTTTGAACATTGCAAAATTTTCTTGCATGTTTATTTTTGCCTGTAAACTATATAAAAGGTCACATCCCATAATTATCCTAGATTTTAGACCTTTTACTACCAAAAATTGTAAATCTACGCTTTTGTCAACCAGTTTAACTTCGATTAGGACTTGCTTGCTGATTTTTTGCACCTTCCCTTTTAATGCACCAATTATTTCCAAACACGCTACCGGTAATTCTAAGATTTTGACATCTTCCGCCTTCAATTGCTCGAGGTAATCTAGCTGGATAACGCTTACTTCGGCTCCGGTGTCAATTTCCATGTAACTAGCATTCGTTCCAAGTTCTACTGGAATCGCGGGTATTTCTTCTAACGGTTTTTCCTGTATAACTGGTTCATCCCTATTATCTAGCAAGTCTTCCCTAATATTTACATTTAAACTACCTAACTGTTTAGGTTGACGTTCGCGCTCCTTTTCGACGATTCTTTCGCCTACTTCAGGTTCGATTCTACTACAAGGAGTAACTTTTTTATTTCCTAAATTTTCGGTGTTTACACGCGTATTTAATTTTTTAATATTATTCTTTTGTTTTTTTGTTTTTTCATCGGCCCTGTCATTCCGAAAAAATCTACCCTTTGTCAGAACCTCATTTCTTAGTTTTTCGGCTGCTGGTTAGGATTTGAGTTGGAAGGACGTGGTTTATTGGAGTTTGGGTGATTAGAGTTACTTGGGTTTTGAGCATAGGATCTGTGGACTGGTGGGTTATTCCGAGGTGTGAAATTATGCCTATTTTGCGTTTCCTGAGCGTCCTGGGGTCTACTTCGCCGATTTTCCTCTATCATGTCTACATTATTTAAGAACTCTATCGCGTCTTGAATGGTTTCGCTAGGCTTACCTATGCTGGCTAATCTTATTTGCTCGCTGAAATGTTGCATCACCGTGAATACAAGGAAACTTTCTGGTAGGGGGGTTCTAAATCTCGCGCTTTGTTTACTACCATACAGAAGTATTCGGTTCTGCTAGCGTTTCCCCTTTCTACATACCTATTATTTTCTATATAATTCCTGACCGCTTTTTGTTTTTGGAGCGACCAGTAATTACTCAAAAATGCCTCCCTAAACTCGGCATACTTCATCTCTTCGCGATCTGTTATATTAAACCATTCGAGTGCGTATCCCTTTAGATGGCGTCTTATGAATTTTATTTTCTCCCT
>JAGFPH010026310.1:0-10481 GCA_018207615.1 Philaenus spumarius
TAGGCGATCCTGTATCCGTGTTGTTCCACTGGCTCAACACTGTTGATAACGGAGTAGCCGCTGTGGTAGGCGTATGGTCCGGGGATGAGGGCAGAGTAGGGGGAGTAACCGAAGAGGCCGGGGTAGACGACACCGCTGGGAGCGGCGATGGCGAGGGCCAAGATGGCGGCAAAGATAAACTGAAACAAACACACAGGTTAGAAAAATCAGCTGAGAAACGAATAACAACAAAGATACTAAACAACATGAACCCAGCTGATAAGTAGAATCAGCTGTTCTATTGTCTGTCAGAGTGATCGGATGTTGTATAGATTTGTATCAATTACTTTCGCAATTTATTGTAAAATTATTTAGTAAGTCTATAATCTTACTTATAATAATTCAGTATAGTCTTAAACGTTTGTTGACCCTATTGTTACATACTGGGGATCTACCTGCTCGAAGATTTCGTGTGGTTTGTTTTAAATGAATATTAAAACACCCCTGATCAAAAAACAGCTGAAAAGATTTTTTTTGAATCATATTTAAGAACAGTCTAGATCAAGTCACTTTAAAAAATCAATCAAAATCGGTTCATCCGTTTGGGTGCTACGATGCCACAGACAGATACACACGTTAAGTTCACCCCTCTGTTCGCGTCGGGCGTTAAACGAGAATGGTGTCATTATTATTACAAAATAATGAAATGCCATTTTTATTTCATTTTTATATTTATAAGAGCACTTTAGTTTTTTTAAACAAATTTTTAGGTTACAAACCTATTGATACCTATTTCTGGAGATCTACGTGGATGGTTTTCGTTAGGTTCGTTTCAAATGAAAAAAGATGTTGTTATTATTATACACAAATTATGATATGTTATTTTTATTAAATCATTATTTTTGTAATGGTAATTTTGGGTTTTTGTTTTTATTTTACAACCTATTGATACCTATTCCTAGAGATCTACTGGGTCGATTTTCGTTCGGTGTAAAAATAAAGAAAGTTTTGTAATTTTAATCATGAAATTATGAAATGGACGCCTATTTTTTATTTCAACTTTATATTTACAAGGGCACTTTTGTGTTTTTTTGGTTTTCTGCCTACTTATTCGTCGTGACAATGAGTTATTACGAAAATCATCAAAACTTAATCTCATCAATAGCTGCCTTAACAATGCAAGTATGCGAGCAATTACAACAAAACATTCGTATTAGCTTGTACTCAAAATATGTTCAGGAAAATTCTAAAAAAAACTATTTTTATAAATATACAAATACAAGAAAGTAAGCAATTTGTAGGAAATAAATCACATCGTAATTACTATTTATAATACATTTGTAAAAAAAAGTTTGTCTTAAAACAAAACTTTTTTATTTCTTACTTTTGTCCATGTGTTTCTTAGTTAGGTCCATTACATACATTTTATAAAATATCCTAGTAATCAAAATATTTTTGAATCTTGTTTTTTACTAAAAATGAATATTTGGCGTTCCGTTAACAATCAACACTTGCAATTTACAGACATTTTACTTTCCTAGACGCTGATTTGGTTTGTAAGCAGGGATAGTTCTTGTAAAGGTACGTTACGGGCTTTGTTTCCTGTTTGTAGTTGTGCAAAACAGAATATAGAGTAAAACCTAGCATTATAACCTAGAAGGCGTTACGTGGAATGCGGTCACAAGAGCACATTGTTGCAAGGTCAGCGGGCCCGTGTTAGCAAGGGCAATATAGCGTTTACTAGCTTTATTGTGCTATAAAATGTATAGGTTCAAGTCATTTCCTACTTCGAAGATTCGATAAGGTTTAAACGTTCAACATAAGTCTTAAAATAATCTGAAAGAAAAAACCGCTGAATAAAGTTAACTAAAGTTTGAAACGTACAACATTTTGAAATGTTATTCCAATACATATTCTACTTAAAAACACTTTAAAGCTGATTAGAATTGGCTGTAGAGGTAGCCTAATACAACTGTTTAATTTATTTTAAGATATTTGGTTAAAAATTAGATTGTGATTGACTAGAGGTAACAATGGATTTTATATTTATGTTTAAACCGGAGGCTTTGCTTCTGCTCGCCACCCCTGCGGTTACAAATGGTGATGCCAAAGCAAACCACAGAATCTTTAATTTTGTTCATAATTTTTACATTTATTCAATTTTTTAATAGTAATATTTACGGAAATTATGATTGCTTAGGTCAGAGGCACTTAGATCTAAGTTTGGTGGTGGGGGTAGCTGTAATCTGTACATAATGTAAGACATAGATCGAAATAGACATGCAATACCCTCAACATTTGTTCACAAAATCCCTGATTTTGTCTATAATAAAACAATTTAACAGGAATTTTAAATAATTTCGGAATAAAAAGTAGCCTAAAACATTCTGTGAAAAGTTCTCTAAATGGTAATGAAAGTATCGTATAGAAAAGAGTTTATATTTTGAAATCAAGGAGAGACACTTCAATTTTGTTTATATGTATTGATAATATATTATAGAAATAGTTAAATTGGAAATAACTTAGTTTAACAAGAATTAAATGTTGTAGTTTAATGTTTGTTTATATAATTAATGTTTACACACGAGAGAATAAAATACAATAAAATTAAACACAGCAATATTGGGATTTTCTGTAAACAAAATGATGCCCAATGAAATCATCAAAATTAGTTTACTACAGTTAATACTGTATTATTTTATTGTATATTTTATTAGTTTTATAATATTATTACGAAAAATAAATACGCATTAAAAAAATACTACATTTTTAGAAACTAAATTTTAAAACGAATTTTATAATTAATGTTAAACATAATTTCGTCGGCTTAATGTTTCTAGTAAAAATAACAATAATCACCCTTTGTACACTGTTAGGCCAGAGCGACAAGTAAATAGAATTTGTTCATTTTAATTTATATTTAATGCTAAATAGTAGAACTAAATTTGTTTTAAGTGATTTATTTTTAAATAGATTAATCTTTTTTCTATGTAGGGTCTAGTGGTTTAAATTAATTTAGTTTATATAGTAAAATGAAGTAGATATTTAAAGTTGCATTATGTATAATCTGTTTCATACAGGTATGCGCTCTACAGATTAGACTAGTTAGTTCAATTTTGGAAACTGTTCAATTTACATTTAAACAGGTGATTCAGAATGAAACGGAGACACTATCAGGACGCGGTCTACTAGTGAAAATAAAAACGAAAGTTCCTACAAACTTAAGTTCGGAAATGCTTAGTTTTCCAGTTATCCAATATTTTTTTTTACAAAATACTTAATATCCAAAATTACTAAAGAACCAAATTTTGAGAAAAATCGTGTAATTAAAGTCCAAACTTAAAGAAACTATTATTACCAACTTTTAAAGAAAGCTTTTTACTACACCAAAACAAAGGAGAACTGTAAACAAAAATTGTACGTCACTTCGAAAATTAGTTTAAAAGTCGGTTAAAGACAATGAAATTAATAACTAGGTTATTTTTAAGTTTCAAAAATAAAATAAAAAACTTTTATGTTTCCAAATTATTATAATTTTTTCCTCAACACTTTTTAGTCACTTAAAATATTATTTATACATATATGGGACATTATACATTATATACATATAATTATTATACGAATCAAATACAGGTTCTAGTTTGAATTAATATTGTATTGAGATTATGTAAACACAAATGATTTATATTATGCTTATTTATTTGATCATGCATATATTGATCTATGCATATATTCATCACTAAACATACAAATGTATAAATTTAAAATTTATATTTTAAGCCATGTAAAATTCAGCGAGGATTGGCTTTGCAGAAAATCAAAAAAAAACATTTGCAACAAATAATAAACGAAATGATAAACTTACAAGCTTGAACATTTTGTCTGGTAGATGTGCCTCGAAGTTCGACTGCGCAATATCTCGGTAAGCTCGCCTCTGCTCTATATAACAGCACCAGAAGCCCCCGCCCTTCGGTCGACCTTGAAGCCTCGACATTGTGGGAACATATGATCTGATTTCTTTATGACTCGACTCGGCATTTCCACGGTTTTTGTTTCGTTTTTTAAATATTTTCAAAATGTGTAACCGTATTCGCGTTTGAATTCAGCCGGTTTCATATCCGTTTGGTTGTCTGTATCTATACTAATATTATAAAGAGGTCAAATTTGTTTGTTTGTATGTAGTAGGTAATCTCTCGAACTACTGAACCGATTGAAAAAAAATAGTTTTACTAATAAAATCATACACAATCCCCGAGTAACATAGGCTATAATAATTCATTTTGATAAAAACATTTTTTATTTCAATATTTGTAAATTTAGTCGGAAAAATCTTAGGTTAGGCCTAGACTGATAAACCAACACATGTATTTATATTTATTACCGTAGCAACCGATTGAATAAAATAACAGATAAAACAGCTGTTTGCTCTAATATTTCCATTAACATCTGATTTTAAACTTTGAAGCAATTATTTGTATTTATAACTTTTAGGTTAGGGTTTTATTAAAAGGTAGACCTGAGCGTTGCTGGTTGTTTTAACCTTTATTATAAATGCTGTTTTAAAATATAAGAAATAATTTGATTTGGACATTTAACATTTTTTATCATCTCAGCGTTGGGGTTATTATTAATCCTACATCTTTATTATAAAGAAAACATAATATGATTATAAGGTTCCAACGGGGTTGACGTGCGGAGCACGCAGGGGTTTCCCCTAGTATTTTGTAAAAGAAACACATTAAACGTAAATTGTGTTAAAACAAACGATTTAAATATTATAAATGAGGAAAAACGTTTTTACACAAAACAATTTTGTAAAACACTTCTTTTTCAGCACGATTTTAATTTTAAAATAGTCGGGTAATTATGTTTAAATTTGTGTTACCACCATTTCAAAAGAGATTTTATTTTGTTCATTTATAAAATCGTTATTTGAATTTCCCTAAAACGCACAACTTAGGATAGGTTGTAGAGTTTATAAGGGTCTGCTGAAGTGGCGGCTATCTTGGATTTTTATGCCGTAAGAGCAATGTTAAATTTAAAACTATTTACTTTGTTTAATTTTTCTCATAAAATTGTTTGCAAGGTCTCATTTTAACCGCAGTTACAACACGCATCTCCCTTTGTGTTTCGTTTTTTTTAAATCCTGTTCATTTGTCACGTAATTGACATTTTCTAAGTACCAAGTTTGTACTTTTTTCCTTACACAGATAAATCTGTAATTAAAAGTGAATCGCAAGCCGGATCCGCTTTTTTATAAAAAATATTAAGTTTTTTCAGCAATCAATTACAAAAGATGGATTTATAAAATTGTTTTGAATGAGGCAATGTCAAAGTGCTCAGCTGCAAGAAATTGCACTGTTTAAATACAACCATAGGGTGGAGCTCTGGAGCCGTCGGTTGCTTTCTTTTTTACTGGAGCAGACTCTTAATGTACAAATTAGTAAACTTTATCTATTTTTGTGAGTCGGTATTTATTCTCCCATTTTCCCAACTTTCGAGTTCTACTGTTGAAAATTAACATTGATTTTGTAATGCAGTTTATGTAGGCGAAGCAGGCTGTAGTTTTAAATGCAGTTTAAGTGAACACGAAAGAAGTTGGCGTTTGGGTCATAATGACGTAGTTTTTTTCAATCATAAACTAATTTAGTGACACAGTTTTTCAGTAGTGATAGTTTTAAAATTCTCCATGTCAGTGAAATAAGTAGGGAATTAAATTCATTAGAAATGATAGAAATTAAGAGATTATTTTGTAAAGACTCTTGTACTAAATGATCAGGTAGAATGTATATCAATTTTACCCTTGGTTTCACCATTGTCTACCGCATGACCATAGGTCTCCCACAACACACTTTCCATTTACTTGTGTTTGTCCGCCAAGTAACTGTTCTCTGTTGTAATGTGTGTATGTCTGTTTTCTATATTTTCTTTAGTTTGTGTTAAGTTGCCTTCACAATGCTGTCGCTGGCGAAACCATGGTCGGCAAGACTCAATAAACTTTGTAGAATTTACAAAAAATAATGTTTTTTTTATTAAATTGGAGTTCTATCAAGTAATTTCAAAAAGTACGAGTCTTATGAGATAGTAATAACAGCAGTTATCCACAACTATAAAATAACCACTTTTTCGGTTACTTTGAAATTTTTGACCGCCATCTTGGATCCGCGATCTTGGAATGAACTTCATTTTTTTAAATGGGAAGGTGGTCATGTGATACATCATTTCGATGTAGAATTTCAAGAGAAAACCAACGGTAAAATTTGCACATCCATATTTTCAACCGATTCAAAATGGCGGCCAAAAACAACGAAATCGTGTTTTCCGATTTTGCCCAATTTTGATGTACTATTTTTGTTTAAAATACTAATTATTATTATTTTTGAATTTATAATTAAATAAGCTTTCAAATGATATGCCACACAACGATATTTTTGAGTGTTTAACATTTTTTAGTTACAGCCATTTTTGATTTTTTCAAAATTGATTTCGAGTGGTTCAACCGAATACAGTTGTGTGGCATATCGTTTGAAAGCTTATTTAATTCTGAATCCAAAAAGAAGCATAATTAATATATTTTTTTAAATAGTTCAGCAAAATGGGGCAAAATCGGAAAACACGATATCGTTGTTTTTGGCCGCCATTTTGAATCGGTTAAAAATATGAATGTGCAAATTTCACCGTTGGTTTTCTCTTGAAACTCTACATCGAAATGATGTATCACATGACCATCCTCCCATTTAAAAACATGAAGTTCATTCCAAGATGGCGGTCAAAAATTTCAAACTCACCAAAAAGTGGTTCTTTTATGGTTGTGAATAACTGTTTTCATTCCTATCTCATAAGACTCATACTTGTTGAAATATCATGCTGTTTCCAGACTTTTGCCACACTCTGTAAAAATTAAGCGTTTATGTGGATTTTTGTTATGACGTTTTTGAAATAGAATTTATAAATGATGTGTTCGGGAGTGGTTATAGCTCGGATAACATAGAGTGGGTGAGCTTGCATTGATTCAAATCTGGCCTTTGATGCTGGCTTTTAAGTTTATCATTCAAGTTCCGGACCTTCATTAGCCATATTGTCTGAAAGCTAGGGTGGTAAAAAATAATAAAATCAGACATAAATCAGTACAACTTGTATTTAGTTTTATTGAACTTTGCTGTGTTTCCACCTCGACTCAACCAACTGTGTTAGCCTAAGAAAATATAATCAGTAATCAAAACAAACAAAACTTCAATAATTGTTTATCAAAAAAACATCTTAAGGAGGAATGCAGTGCATAGTAATGACGTCCCTCCATTGTATGACATTGTAATGTTATAATATACAAGTATTCATTAGAGAATTTCCATAGGAAAGATGAGCTATTGTAGTTACTTTTACGGTGAGTCCTAAGGTCAAAGCGCACACATTATGGTATAATTGAATATTTTATACACATGTACAAAAAGTGCCGCAGTGGTTTAATATTTCGTATATAAAGAAAATTTGAAAGTAGATGTGATTGAGGAACCTACTCTATGTAAAAATACTATTTTATTAAGATTTCCAAATAATTATAAGCCATCTTGAATCCGCCATTTTGAATGTAACTTTGTTTTTTTAAACAGGAAGGTGGTCTTGTGATACCTCATTTTGATGTAGAATTTCAAGAGAAAACCAACGGTGAAATTTTGCACATCCATATCTTTAACCGAATAAAAATGGCGGCCAAAAAACAACGAAATCGTGTTTTCCGATTTCGCCCCATTTCCCTGTACTATTTTTGTTTAAAATACTGATTGTTATTATTTTTGGATTTAGAATTAGATAAGCTTTCAAACGATATGCCACACAACGATATTTGGTTGAACTACCCGAAATCAATTTTGAAAAGTCAAAACGGCTGTAACTCAAACATTTTAAATACCCACAAATATCGTTGTGTGGCATGTTGTTTGAAAGCTTACTTGATTCTAAACCCAAAAAGAATAATAATTAGTATTTTTTTTAAATAGTACAGCAAAATGGGGCAAAATCGGAAAACAAGATTTCGTTGTTTTTTGGCCGCCATTTTTAATCGGTTAAAGATACGGATGTGCAAATTTCACCGTCGGTTTTCTCTTGAAATTCTACATCGAAATGATGTATCACATGACCATGTTCCTATTTAAAAAAACAAAGTTACATTCAAAATGGCGGATCCAAGATGGCGGATAATTTTTTTGAAATCTTAATAAAATAGCATTTTTACATAGAATAGGTTCCTCAATCACATCTACCTTCAAATTTTCTTTATATACGAAATATTAAACCAGTGCGGGGACTTTTGTACATCCTGTATATGTGTGTTTGCACTATTATAACGTTCGCATTTGGTTCACACGTTGGTTTTCCAAGTTGCTCGGACGAGTTCCTTAGCCAAAAAATCCAACACAAGGAAGAACGTTTTTTCACCGCAAGTAACACTTTTTTTAGATTTATCCTACTAGAATGGACTATTCTGCTCATTTTGTTTTCTTACACGACCTTGTAGCGCGTCTGGTTCTTCTAAATCAATCAAAACATAAAATACTATAATACTACCCTTAACAATACAATTAAAAGCCAGTTTGTATGCTGCGAGCGAAGCGAAACAGTCCATAATCTGAGGCCTGTAAGTTCGAGGTGCAAAATTGCAAAGCGAACATTTTCGCTGCGAGCGGAACAATGCAGCCAGTGAGACTGGGCTTGTGACTGAGGTGCAAACAAATTCTACTAATATATTTCGTAACGGAGGCAGCTATTCAGCACCTTCGTGAGACCAACTCCCAAATGGTTAAAACCCTATCCTTATATATAATTCTGTAAGCAAAATTTTAGATTCAAAATTGTGGGAATTTGGTAAATCGGAGGAAGATGGGAGAGGTGTCAAATTAAAGGTATCGATTCAAGGAACAAGGGAAAAATATAAGTTTTTTCTAAAATTAAAAACTAAGGGGTTTTTGAGATCCCCGAAAAACGAAAAATCCCCATAAGAAATACATGAGAATTTAAAAACATACAACAGCTGTTCTGTAAAATAATATGGCAGTTAAAGTAAATTATATTTTTAAATAAATTCTGCTACTACTTATTAACCTATAAAAGATACACGTTGACACACACATAGAGAAACCTTATAAGTGTGATTTTTGGAAGGTTGTATGGCTGTCCTATTAACTCTTCATACATTTATACTAATATCATAAAGAGGTAAAGTTTGTTTGTTTGTTTGTATGTAGGGGGTAATCTCTGGAACTACTGAACCGATTGAAAAAATAGTTTTACTAATAAAAAGCTACACTTTACCTCTGAGTAACATAGGCTATAATTCATTTCGATAAAAACCTTTTTTTATTTCAATATTTGTAAATTTAGTCGGAAAAAATTCTTAGGTTAGGGCTAGAATGATAAACCAACACATGTATTTACATCTATTACCATAACAATAAATTGAATAAAAGAACAGATAATATGTTTCAATATTTCCATTAACAGCTGATTTCAAAATTTGAAGCAATTATTTTTGTATTTCTAGATTTTAGGTTAGGGTTTTAAAGTGTAGACCTGAGCCTTGCTGGTTCTTTTAACCATTATTATAACTGATGTTATGAAATATAAAAAAAATAATTTGATTTGAACATTTATCATTATTTATTATCTTAGTTTTGAGGTTATTATTATTAATCATATAACTTTATTATAAATAAAACATAACATTTGTTTTTAGAAGGTTCCATTGGGGGTTGGCGTGCGGAGCACGCAGGGGTCTCCTCTAGTACCATATAAACTTAAGTTTGGAAATTCACTAAACTGACGATGCTTGATTGAATTTATTTGAGCATTATTTTCAAATCGATTCTTACTAACGTAGGTGGGCCGAGGCATACGCACATTTAATACGAGTATTAATAACGAGTTATCTCGATCTTGACCACAAGAGTCTTTATAACCCTTGACAGGTGAAATTCATCAATTCAAATTAATGGTTCAAGATTAGTTGTTGTGCTGTGTGAGTTCTTGTGTTGAATAGATTGTAAATGATGGAGGAGGGATTGCAATAGAGGCGTGGTCGTTAATGTGTAATGCTATGGTAAAACGCAAGGTGTGATGCTATCAGTCGGTTTCAAAACATAAACGGTTGCATAGATTAGGTGTTATCTCTGATGGAATATTATAATGATTTGTTTGTAGACCACGTATTCTGTATTTTATATTCTATATGTTTTGAAAGTCCTGGTTAGACGTTTAGACAAGAATCTTGAAAAAGACAAGATATGATTACGAAAAAGAAGTTATGCAAATAAAAAGAAAAAAGAAGGAATGTGTAGAACCTTATAAGAAAAGGCAGAATATGAAAACAAAATAGTACGTAAACAATAAAAAATAAAATAGAGACAAAAAAGGTAGAAAGCGGACAACCAAATAGAAATGGATAAAGAATGATAAAATAAAGGGATGCCTTTATTTAGTCCAGTTTTCAAATGGTCCAGGTCGCCTAA